>JASCZW010009319.1:0-43314 GCA_034211315.2 Aedes japonicus | reverse complement strand
CACCCCCGCCCCTGAAAATGGATCTCTGTCTTTGTTTGCCAATGATACCGCAGTCGTCGTCAGCGGTAAGGTAACAAAACGCTAGCAACGAAATTCCAGGAAGCCTGAATGTCCTGTCAGAATACTTCACCGAATGGAAGATCTGTATCAACGCATCAAAGGCCAAGATACTCCTCTTCCCACTCTCCAATTCTCCCAGACATGTTCCGCCGGAGGATTGTAAAATAAACCTGAACAACACAACGGTGAAATGGACCAATTCAGCTGTCTACCTTGGCGTTTCCCTAGACAGCAGAGTTATTTTCAGAGAGCAGGTTAACAAAACTGTCACAAAGTGTAACGTTCTGTTGGAGCTGCTGTACCCATTGATCAACAGAAGGTCTAAATCACATCTGAAAAACACTACGAGCAAATCTTACTCCCGGTAAGACAGATTGCCCAGTTGTAAGCCGACCTTGAGGACACAGTTCGACAGAGTAAATTTACAGTTCTGAGGCAAAATCAGTGACAAAAAATATGTATGATCGCAATAAAGGGTATCACACTTCAAATTGCATCACAGAAAAAAATGCTGTAGAGAGCTACCCATTGTGTATTTTCTCTTTGAAATTTGGGTACAAGTAGTTTAGAGTGTTTTTTTTTTTGTATTTTTATCGCTTTTTTCTTAAATTGGGAATTGGTTTTGCGCAAGCACCTTGAAAATCCTCAACTCTCTCATCGGGACATCGGAAAACAACTCGGAATCGTGCAATCAACGGTGAGTCGTGTGATTAAAAGTTACTAAGAAACTCTGAGCATCGAACGGACGGATCAGGATCACAATCGTGTCGTGAAAGCGTTTAAGCAGAATCCCAATGCTTTGGTCACGGATGTGGCCAAATAGTTGAATTTGTCCAAGTTTTTCGTTCAGAGAGCCAAGGCCCGAGAGAGACTACATACGTACAAAGTGCAAAAGGCTCAAAATCGTGACTAACGGCAAAATGCGATGGGAAAGTCACGGGCTGTACACCAGATACTGACGAAGTCTTATTGTCTCATCATGGATGATGAGACTTATGTCAAAGGCAGACTTCCGGCAGCTTCCAAGACCACTGTTCTTCACCGCCCAGCACAAGTTTAATGTTCCGAAGGAAGTAAGGAAGCATAAACTTTCAAAGTTTGCCAAGAAATACATGATTTGGCAAGCGATCTGCTCATAGAGGTAAACGGAGTGCGCTGTTCGTGACTACCGGGACTGTAAACAGGAGATCTACCTCAAGAAGTGTCTACAGAAGCGTCTGTTTCCTGTGTTGAAACAACACGAGGGCCGTACGATCGTTTGGCTGGATCTAGCTTCGTGCCACTATACGAATGGTGTCCTGAAGTTGTACGAAGTCACCGGGGTCACTTTCGTACCCAAGGACATGAGCTCTTCTGTCCTTTTGATGTACTGTTCAGAGGATATGTAGCAGAAATTTACTTTCGTGATATTTTTATCTGTTTGTTCATCTGACCAGTTATATAACTATCGAGAGGTTGTCATGGCATTTCCATAATTTATTGACTACTTATGTGTACGGCAGGAAACACCAAGACCTATAGCCTAACTGTAAGTAAAATCAAAACCGTTGGTGACTCCAAACCTCTAGGATACAAATTCAGGGAGAGTTTTTGTCGACGAAAGTGGGGTCCTGTCCCACTGTTCCCCGGCCCGCCAATATTTACACCACTGGGAAAATGTCACAGACCTCATTGCAAAAACATTCTGTGTCAGTGCCCACTCCACTAATTTCTTGTTTGTTCATTCATCTTTCACCACACCTTTGCGGAGTGAAAATCACAACTCACATACGAATTGCAGAAAAGTCAACAGTATCAAGCAATATGAAATGATGACGCCCGTAGCACAGTTCAACAAACTGAGGCATCTTTCGTCTTCAACCGGTTGGGGAGTTGCATCGATAGATGATTAACGACATTTCTCTAACAATGTTGACCCAATTTCACGCTGTTTGAGCAACTTTGGGGTCGTTGTCATTTTGCTTTGATCGGTTTTCGTTGATGTCTGTTTGGATGTACACTGTGGTTTAACCGGTTGAATGTCGACGTCAAAATCGAGACAGCTTATCATGATTCAAATTCAATTATGCTCGCTAGTTGTAGTACAACAATGTACACTTATTTATTGCACCCAAACAGGTAACCTTCGCTGCAAACTAAAGCATTAACACGTCCAAACCACCACAATACCAATAAATGTGTGGGTTCCCCCTCACCGAACGAAGGCAAATTATTCGCTCGAACAGAGTTATGCAAAACTAATGTCAGACGCCCGGTTTCTCTTCCTATGGGTCAAATGGCAATTTATGAACGGTGGATTCATTTTTTTAAACTTTCCTCATTGGCTTGGGTTTGCCGTGAATGAAATTAATTTTGATTGCATAAGCAAACACCTACGAGAGACGTTACCGGCTATAAAAGCTTTATTATTAGTTAACAAAGGAGGTGCTTTAAAAATCATCTGCGTGCGATTTTTTGCCGGTATTAGATACGACTGTTTGACATTTTCCAGTCAAGGACAAAATGACCTTTCTTTTTCTTTATTCAAAGTGTGCTCGTCCCAGAAAGTACCGACTGAAAGTACTCTTGGCTGGCTGCAGTATGAGTCAGGTAATTTGGCATAACCTTTCGCGAACTGCCACTACGAGAGGAGGATTGCTTCAAGGCATATGGTGTCATAGAAGATTTTCATCGACTCATGTCCCATAAATCATTACTTGTGGAGGGATTATGAGATTTTGAGAAAGCGTAAACTTGCCTATTGTTGAAGCGTTATGGAAGTGCTGTTTTTAGTTACGGATTCATCGAATTCATGTTTTCGTTTGCGCTTCATGGAAGCTTTAGATAGCTCACTTGCTATTTCTCGCATCACAGCCTGGTTCCAAAGGGCACTAAGGTCTGTATCCGCAATAATCCAGACACCTCAAAACATGAATAAAACATAAATTTCGCATTATATTTCCGTCGCAGTTGTTTATTTGAAATTCATGGGATGTGTTTCAACAATTCGTGAAGACAAAACATAGTTATTCGGTATTTGCATAAAATTTTCGAACTTTGCGCTTAACTCCGTCCATTAGGGTTTGTACAGACTTTTCAGAAATCTTAGAAGCCGTCTTGTCCAAATTTGCTGGAAGTGTTTGATGTCTTTGATTCCTTGCTTCTTTCCAGAAAGCTTCCGCTTCATCAGAGCCCAATTTCTCTCGATTGGTCGTAGCTCTGGGCAATTTGGCGGGTTTGAGTTTTTGGTACAATGTTCACTTGATTTGCTTGGTACTATTCCATCACAGTTTTAGCATAGTGGTATGATGCCAAATCGGGCCGGAACAAAGGTTTTTCTTTGTGACTTTTGATGAAAGGGTAGCAATCGCTTCTGCAGAAACTCTTTCTGATAGATCTCCTTGTTGATTGTGCCTGTAGTGACGAAAGATTTACTCTTTTTGCCACACGGGCAAATTGCTTGCCACACAAGGTATTTTTTGGGAAATTTCGATGCCTTCTTCGTTCTGAAATGCTCAGCTGTAGGATTTCTGGCCATAGCAGAATAAAATGCCAGCCCTGGAAGCTGCTTGAAATCCTCCAGGGCATAAGTTTCATCGTCCAAAACAACGCATGAAATTTTCGTCAAATATTCGCAGTACAAACATAGACTAACTCTAAGACCAGTGGGTCCCATACAACTACGATGTTTTTCTTGGCTCAGTCAGTACTAGAACATCGGTCCCAAGCTCGGTCCCAAGCTTAATAATGCACCCCTAATATGAACTCACATGAACATACTCTCAAATATTCTGTCAAAATAACACAGCAAATCAAAACAAAGGCGCAAATATGTATAACAAAGGTGCTGGCTTCAAGGTTGTACTTCGGACCAAGGGGTTCTACAACGGTGATCCAATTTCAAATCACTAGTTGCATATTGATTGTTGGTACAAACGTCGAGCCCGTGATTTTGCTGCCAAGTTCTGTTTGACGTCACGATTTGGAACTGTTTTTACTTTATACGACTTAAGTCCCAAACGTTGTTTTGATTTTTGGACAAATCCAGGCGACATCCCTATTTTACGAGCCATCGTTCGAATGGAGAGATTTGGGGTTTTCGTTAATATCGTTTTCACCTGTCGGTCCATGACAGGATCAGCCCGTTCAATGTTTTTGTCACTTCTCGGTTTTCTCTTCACCGTCAAACGTTCCGAAAATGCTTTGAGCACATCGTGAACAGTGGTTAGGCAAATCCAATGTTTTTGCAAGAGTCCCGTATTGACCAGTCAGGATTCGCTCACGCACTCGTTTTTCTTTCGTCGCCATCTTGAATACTAAACATGAAATGTAAACATCGATCATAGTCTTTTTCATCATAGACTCTTAGCTATACCACAGTGAAATTTGTCAGTCCTACGTGCAATATTTCAAAAGTTACAATGATTTGAAGGTTTCCGGATTAATGTGGATACAGATTTTAATAGTTCTTACCATTTTTACCATTGGACGCACATCAACCGTATCAAAAATACGGAGTAGATTAATGATATTGATTTTATTCACACAAAGAAATTTTTGTGTGTGTTTTCTAGATTCCCGACTACCTAGTCAAGTTTGAGTCAAATGCGACACAATTTTGTTAAAGGTGGAGTCACTCAAAACTGATTGAACTGATTTGTGATACGATAGCAAATCATCCACATCTATATAATTCAAGTCGACGTAATCAGAACAGAACTAACTGTACACAGAGAAAAGTTTGATAGTCAATTTTATTATTATTTGGGGATTAGGATGACGATATAGCGATGTAGAGATTTCGAACCAACTATGATAGTTGTATAGTTGATTCAACATTTACAATAACGTTCTTGAAAGTATGACCGTAGCCAAGAATACCATGAACGAACTCAACAATTTCATGCTTTTTGTAACCATTTTATGCCATAGTCATCTTGAACATGATTAAATTGTCGGTACAACCATGAAATTATTCTCAGTGTAGGTTGAAAGAGTGCACAGCAAAAAATAAAAATGAATATCGCATCATCAACCATGGTGAAAATACGCCGAAATTGACAATGTTGCTGAAAAGCGAATCCACACAATGAGTACATCGATTTGATATTACCTTTCATGTTTGTAAGATTTCCTTTTGTTATGACATATATATTTTGATGCCATATTGCGTTTTTGGTTTCCAAGATTTTTGTTTGCTGTGTATTTGTGTATCTGAGAATGTTAGAAAAAATAATTTAATTGATCACTCCAGATATTTCGGCCAAATTTTTATGTTCAACGCCCAACAATAAAAAACGATACATCAAAATTTGTTAAGCTAGTAAAGACTGTATTCGATGAAATTTGGACACACAAAATAGGTAACCAAAAATTTTCCTTGAGCCCGATTCTTTTCAAACTTTCTGGAAATAAAGTACTACTAAATGGTTTAGTTTTGACATCATTGATTAATTGAACCTCTTCTCCCTTGCCTTGACCCCTTTCATCAAATTTTGGGCAATGATAGGACTGACTTGCTTACTTACTTTTAATCACACTTTCTTTAGTTCAAGTTTATTTTCTGTCAGTTTTGGAGTTTTAACGAGCTGCCATCATGATTGCCCAAAATTTTTCAATTGCGCGAAGTTCCGGAGTGTTTGGAGGGTTGACGTCTTCTGGTACAAAAACTACATTATTATCTTTGCCGGCCAAAACAGTGTCGGGCCATCGTGAGATCTCAAGAAGGGCAGAAGTCGGTTTTGGAGGCATTCGTCCTTGTAAATTTGTCCGTTGACGGTCCCAGAGGTGATGAAGGGCCACATCCGCAGATCGCTTGCCAGACAAGGAATTTTTTCTAATTTCTAGAATTTCGACAGTTTCTTCTTCCGTACACTCTCCGGAACGGCCAACTTAGAGGTGGCGACGTAGTGTTCCTGTCCTGGCATTTGTTTGGTGTCGGCTTTAATGTAGGTCTCATCGTCCATCACAATGCAGAACGGTTTTGTGATCCACTCCCTGTACAGTTTTCTTGCGCGAGTTTTGGCCACCGAGTTCTGTTTATCGTTCCAGTTCGATGCCTTCTGGAACTTGTTCACATGTAATCCAGAACGTTTCATTGTTTTCTGCACAAAACAAACTGAAACTTTCGCCTTTTTCGCAATACCCCTGATCGAAATGTTGGGATAACGCTTAAATTGGTTCCTGGCCTTCTCCGGATTTGATGTGCCTCGTTTTTTGCCACTACAATTTTTCCGCTTGGTTGTCTTATGGTCCTTGAACGTTTTGATCACATAAGATACGGTTGAATGTGCGATTCCGAGCTGTTTTCCGATCCATCGATGAGAAGCGTTTGGGTTTTCGAAGTGAGTGCCCAAAATTTGTTAGCGCACTATTTCTTCATTCGAAGCCATCACTGAAATCACTCGACCAATTTTCACGAAACTCATTACACAATTGACACAACACAATGAAAAACATTCAGTTAAAATTTCAATAATGTTTACCCACACGCTAAAAAGTTACGAACAATTGCATGTGTCCAAACTTCATCGAATACAGTCTTTACTTGTCTACGGCTAGATTTGGTTATAAAGAAGTTTACTCAACATAAAATCATGAAGATGTGTTACTCGGGATAGCATACTGTGCGTTTTATTGTCGTCTTTCGTTTGTTTACTTGTTTGCACGGTTTAAATTCTTCGTTTTCAAAATGTCTCGCATTGAAAATGACGTAAAAAATAAGGTTTTGGACCCATGGCTCCATGAAAAGCATTTAACTATTCATTGCACGAGTGTAAAATCCATCATAACCAAGTTTGTGGAACACTTTTCTTTGAATGAACTGCCAGGAAGAACTGCCGGAAGAACAAATCAGTGTCGATACGTGATTTGGCCAATAAAGTTAACATCTGCCTTGGAACTGCGGAACCTGCGTCGGAATGTTTCAACGTTTCAAGAAACAGAATAACCTGAAGACCTACAAGAAGCAGAAATCGCAAGACAAAATGCAGCACAAGACCAACGCGCAGTAAAAAGAACTCGAAAACTGTATTCGCGAGTTTTGCAGCAACCGGATGCGTGTATTTTGATGGACGACGAGACCTATGTCAAAGAGAACTCAAAAAACCCTTGAAGGTCCAAAACACAACACTGCCAGAGGGGTCGATTCAAGTGGAGAAGTTTGATCGAAACGTGCTGGTATGGCAAGCAATCCATCGGAACAATCCATGCGGAAATCTATCGATCTAAATGTATACAGAAGAGGTGTCTACCCTTATATCAGAACATAGTACCTCGCTACTGGTAATAGTCGGATTTAGCGTCGGCGCATTACACCAAAACAACTCTCAATTGGTTCATGGAAAAAGGTTTGAGATTTCGTTGAAAAATACATCAATCCGCCAAATTTTCCTCAGCTTCAACCCATCGAACGCTATAACGTTTGCATTTTTTTTTTAAATGGACAAAAATTACCGATTTTTCATGGGTTTACCTTCAATCGCACTAACGAAACTACCCATGCAGCATCAATCATAGTAACCCATGAGTCAGCAGACAAAATTTGACAGCTCTATCAGTCGAACTCTAACCGTGAGGGCAAAAACAGTGCAGTGAAGCAACTCCGTTCAGAAGTGTGAGCGTTCAAAGAACGGCACCCCGCCGCATCGAAAACGGACATCGTGCGACACTTTGTGGACGCCGGACACGCCCGTTTTGGCATCTACAACATCTTGGCACTATTAGACCACAATCAGAGCATCGAAAGAAAGCCCGGTTCCGGACGGCCGACGACCCTGAGCGACAAGAAGCTCCAAAGGATGCTGAAGAGGAAGACCGAGGGAAAAGTGGCTACATCGCTGCGTGCGCTTAGCCGGGAGGTCGGTTCAACCAGCCAAACAGTGAAAAAGTACCTGGCGAACATGAACATACATGTCAGGAAGCGGAAGTCGCGTCCACTGGTTTCGGAGCTGCAGGCAATGACGCAGCGGCAGCGGCTGAATAAGATGGTCAACTCGATTTTCTCGGCGAATCGCGACGTGGCGGTGGTGATGGACGATCTTACCCTGAATGGCAATGACTGGCAGAGCACTTCGTATTTTACTTCCCTCACGAAGAAAGTGAGCTCCGAGGTGAAGTTCATTTCACACACCTAGCTCCTCAAGAAGGTGCTGCTGTGGCTGACAATCAGCTAGAAGGGGATGTCAAAGCCGCTCTTCTTTCGCTCCAGACTGGCCGTAAATGGGGAAATTTATAGTACGAAATGCCTACCGGAAGTTGCGTCGTTCATCAAGAAATAACGTAAGGGCAAAGACGCGGTGTTCTGGCCGGATCTGGCATCGGCCCACTACTCGAAGCGATCGGCGGAGGAGATGGAGCGACTGAATATCGATGTGGTATCCATGTCGGCGAACCCACCAACGTCCCCCAGCTGCGTCCCATCGAGAATTTCTGGACCAACCTGAAGCGTAAGATCTACTCCAACAATTTTGACACGTAAATTGAAGAGGAATTGATAATAAAACGAAAAAAGAACTCAAAAACATGCCTACACGCAGGCTTCAAAATATGGAGTAACTTCATTATGAAGTGAATCAGACAATAAAATATTAAATTAGTGAACATGAAGTGAACCAGTGCTGAATCACTTGGACAGGAAATGGATCAGACATCACTTGACGAGGTGACATTAATCACTTTAATATGAAGTAAATCAGACCAGAATAATAAGAAAATGATGTGGATCTGGCTTGAATCACTTGAATGTGAGTCAGTCCTGAATAACTCGAGATTGAGATGAATTCGTCCTGAATCACTTGAATATGAAGTGAATTGACCTTGAATCCCACAAATATGAAATAAACCAGACATAAATCATTTGAATGTGTGGTGAAACAGTGCTAAATCAGTATCATTTGGGGTGAGCTCTTCGTGAATCACTTGAATATGAAGAGAATCAAACTTGAAACACTTGAACGAGAAGTCCGTCAGCCCTAAATCACTTGAATTTGAGGTGGGTCAGTTCTGTATCACTTGAATATTAAGTGAATGCGAAATGAATCCAACCTATAGCAGGTATAATCACTTGAATGAGAAGTCAGTCAAACCTAAATCACTAGAATTGAGGTGAGCCAGTCGTGAATCACTAGGATGCGAAGTAAATCAAGCCCTAATAGCCCCTTCTGTAAAGACTCGAACTTTCTATCTTATTAGAATCATGAGGTAGAGCAAGTTGAAAAAACTGCCACGCTCACTAGTTCCAGGAAGCGGTGGAATTCCGAAAAAAAAAATGTCCACCTTTCGAATGCCGTTGACTTTCTGAACCACTTTGCCGAAGACTAGAACTTTCCATCTTATCAAAATCACGAGATAGAACAATTTGAAAATGCTCAATGTTTCATGCTGACTAGCGCACGTAGCGGTAAAATTTCGAGCCAATCGGTTCATCTTTCGAATTTTCTTGACCTTTTTAACAATTTTGCTGAAAACGGCATCTTTGCAGATACTAAAGGCTCAAACGCAATGATAGCGGAAGCGGAACGGCGACGGCAGCGGAATAGCCCAATCTGACTAAACCTGCTTGTCGAATAGAGAACTGTTTAGATTCAAGTAGATTCTAATTAGACATATCGACGTCATTTACGACAACTGTCAAACTTGCCGTTTCCGTTTCGTTTCCGTCCACATTACGTTTGGGCCTTAAGGGTCTCGAGATATAGCATCATGAATGTTCCTTATTTAGGTGTGCTAAACTTTTTGAGGGGTGATGTTATATATTCAAATGAGTGTTGCAATACTTTTCCAAGCGAGTCCGTACTGATGACTGGTAGTGTATATGATCTTCATTCGGTTGATCCTGAAATGCAAAAAAGGTTGTAAAGTGTAAAAGTGTAGAATTCTTTGGTTCCGCGCTTAAGCACGTTTTCGTTCGTTTTCAATTTACCAAAATCTTGATTTGAGGTATCCTGAAAAAGTTTGATAAATCTATTGAACACACAGCGCTGTATGAAACAGATCAGCTCAGATTTAGTAAAATGTCCATATGCAAACCGGAAACTAAAAACACTGTCAGTAACAAGTGCAAAAGCCTACCACAGATTGCGTTGCTGCTTCTTGTATTCTAGGCACTAGCTGCTTCTAAATCATAAATCAGAAAATTGTATGACAGCAATCAGAAAAAGATAAAAATTGTATTTTGCCTCTATTTCCCGTTATGTTCTTCCATGTTTTTAGGGTGGATCTGAGGCAAGGATGATTCTAAAGCGCGCTATAACTACGAACCTAATGTGAATATGTAGGAAAATTCTCAATGTGAACTCCAGGCACACGATCCTCTTTAGCAGGTAGAAAAACTACTTGATGTGATATTTCCCCAATGGAACTGACTCTTAGCTTCGGGTCTTGACCAAGAATCCCTACTTATCCCTTGCGGCACGACAAGCCGGTCAATTCACCGCAAGGAAAGATGTGTTCGCAGTTCTTTGCGGAAAAAACTTTTTTCTAATGATATTTATTCTGAAAGATTAGCACTAACCCGTGAATTTAGTGAATTTAGAGGAATACGACTAAGCGAAGTGGAGTACAATGAGTTGGGCTAATTAACTGCGGTCTTTTTGCATTGGAAAATATAATCGCTTTCGGAATGCTCGACAGCCTCGTTGCGTCGGTTCACTCGATGGCGATGCCAGAGCCATAAGCCCGCAAACACCACTTTTTATAACGCCCGAATTAGATGCTAGCTGTTCCTTATTTACTAACGTACATACATACATACACGAGAAAGAAGAAAGGTATGAAATTGCTTGAAAGAGTGAATTAGCATCCAACAACCGAATGGGAAAGCACGCAAAAGTGCATCACGTTTCGGTACTTTTCCACTCTCTCAACGCCGGACATCTTGGGGGGAAACTACTTCGACTTATGCGCACATTTCCGTCATCAAGGGCATTTTTGTTGCTTCGTTAATTCAATTAAAAAGCCTCCTATAAATTTTAACTCCTAAATGCATCCGATACATCTTCAAATCCAATGGAAGATTTCAAATTGAATCCACTTTTGCTGCCTTCTTTTGTAAGCCGATATAAATCAAATGGCGTTTCATAGTGTTCTGAAGGTAAAAGACGAAAATTAGGAGTTTAACCTTTATGACCACGATTTGGTTTACAGTAATGTATGTGTGAAAAATTAAAACGGAGAACCTCATAATTTATTTGACGGTTTTTGGAAGTCGTGACGCTCTCAAGATAAGAGCATTACATTCGACCATAATCCCTTTTACAATGGATCTCAGAAAATCAGCATCGTTAAATAAAACGAGAATTAAATCAACGTCTCAGAAATAAAATAAAAAATCATCAAAATACTCGCAGCACAATAAACACAGAGTTACAGCTTCATTTACCGAAGCATTGTTTTTTTTTTAATTCGAACCCCCTAGATTTTGTTGATGTCGTGCACGGCGCATGGAACTATTTTATTACACAATCGTTCCGTTGGACACCATTAGGGCAAGATGGGAGTGAACCTATCAGCTTATTCATCATCTGTGAGGTCACAGTCATGACATTGATTAAGTAATACGAAGTTAATTTGCGGCTCTTTCTGAGGAGTAATGAGGTGCTCACATTTAGCAGTACTCTCCAAAGCAATAATAGGTTTCAAAGTTGAATGGAACAATTTGGATTGTAAAATGATTTAGTGTCCATCATAATTAGCATCTTCCAAATAAAACCGACATCTTTAATTAAAATCATGGGACCATGGTTTTTTCTTGAATGCAAATATCCATACAAGACGTTAAAGCAGATGTGCATACGCGTCAATCATTAAGCCTGGGACTGACATACAAGAGTGTACCATCAACTATAAAGAGGTTAAGAAGCAGTAAAATTTCGGACCCAATGTTAGAGTTGTATCCCTTTTGAACTTGCTCTTCACAAAGTTTGGTTTAGTAACAGAACCAGTCGAGCGGACGCAAGGTAAACACAAATATTTCGTCAAAGACATACCTGGCAGATGGAGGCATTCACCTGGTCTCTGCATCCGGTACCATCATAACCCGAGAAAGAACTGATAACTGGCCTTGGTATTTAAGAGCTCAGATTAAGAGGTAAAATACCTGAGGATAATACCATAAAATATTCCCATAATGTTATGCGAATAATAAATTGAAGTAAGACAATACCAAAATAGTACCTGTCAGGTATTCTCAGGTAACAGAAATAACAAGTTTTGTTATTCGAGAGATATTTTGCTTGCAATTCTTAGGTAGTTGGGCTTAGGTATTTTACCTCTTAAAGCTATGTCCATTTAAAATCCGGAATAATAAAAACATATGTATCTCGGTAACAGATTGACGTACAAATTAGTTTATAGACTGTTCCAGAATGTATGAGCACACTTTCAAAATAACAAAAAAGTTTTGTTTTTTTTTAGTTTTAATAACTTTATTTGGCAAATCATATTTGTATTTGTGTTTTATATGATATTTTACTCTCGTTTAATCAAAATATTTAATCATAGCCAAGACTCCTAATTTTTCCTCGAACATGACCCATTAGCTTCTGCACAGTGGTACTTCCCACCATTTTGACCGCTTTTGGCCAATCTTTTTTAAATTTTTGGATGTCGTCCGCTGGTTTTATGAATTTTCGAAGCTTCGCTTTGGTTAAAGCCCAAAAAGTCTCGATTGGTCGTGTCTCCGGGCAGTTCGGCGGATTCATGTCTTTCGGCACGAAACATACATTTTGACTTTTGTACCATTCTGAAATGTCCTTTGCTTAATGACATGACGCCAAATCAGGCCAAAACACTACTTGACCTTCGTACTGATCAACGGCAATAATCGCTTCTGAGGACATTCCTTAACGTATTTCTGAGTGTTCATCATCTCCGTTGTGATGTACGGACTAGATGTTTCACCACACTTGCATATTGCCGACCAAACCATAATCTTCTTACCGAATTTTCCGGTAAAAATTGCCTTCTACATTTCGGGGATGTCTTTGTCTTCGCTTACAGTATAGAATTGTGGTCCGTGAAGCATTTTGTAACCTAGTTTCACATACGTTTCAACGTCCATTATTATACACCCAGAATTTCTACACAATAACGAATCATAGAGTTTGCGGGCCCCTGGTTTCACGGACGCGGCCTGTTTTTGGTTCCTTTGGGTTTTTTTTCTGCTTCCGGTATGTTTTTAGCCTAAGTCTTTCTTTGACACGCATGACGTTACTAGACGAGGTCCCTAGTTTTTTCACAACATCCCGAACGGAAGTCGCTGGTTTTTGCTTGTAGACATCCCTGATCTTTTTATCGATATCCGGACTAACAGGACTGGATTTCCGACCATTCTTCGGCGCATCTTTAAACGTACACTGTTCTCTATATTTTTGAATCGCAGATCATACCGCTCCGACGCTTACACCCTCTTCCTTGGCCATTTTTTTCAAGGAGAGTCCACTCACAGTGCACCATTTGTGCACGGTACTTTTTCGTTGTTCCGGAGTAAGACCGCGCATTTTGATAGGTAACACAAAACTGAGCACTTTTTTGATGCTATGTCATTCAGAAATGTGCAAACAAAAGAACGCAGCTAAAACATGTTGAAATATTTCATTATATTCATAGTGACCGTTAAAATAAGGTGTGCTTATACTTTCTGGAACAGTCGTTAATACATCAAAACAATGGTAATTTGCGGTACTTTAAGGAAAAAAATATCAATACAAATCATTTCTCTTCGTTTTTAATTAAAATTTGCATTTTCTTCTTTATTCCTCCCATCAAACGCTGGACACCTTCGGAGTCAACTTCCTTGGCACATTTGTTCCACATTTTGGTCATCTGAGTTGCGTCCCGAGCCGTTTTTCCACTTTTCTTAAGCTTCCGCTTCATTATTGCCCAAAACCTCTCGATGAGCCGGACTGCGGGCAGTAGGGTGGATTTATGTTTTTATCGATGAAATCTACGTTATTATTGTGGTACCACTGGATCCCTTCCCGGCTGTAGTGGCAACTCGCCAAATCTGACCAAAACTTTGGGCTTCACTGAAAGGTAGTACGCGGTTTTTGAGGCATTCTTCCATGCTGCATATCCCTTGCTAAATCATCAGTTTTTTTGGCAAATTCGTCCATAAAAGCAAACTTAAACCTCGCAGGAACATCTCCTCGTGCCGTCGCCTTGTAGAATTTTTGGCCAGGAAGCTGCCCGAAATCCATTTTGACGTAGGTTTCATCGTCGATGAGCATGCATTCTTGGTACTTCGACGAAACCTGCTGGTACAATTTCCGAGCTCGAGTTCTGCTGACAAAACTTTGCTTCAACGTTCTGTTTGGTTGCTTGCTGGCTCGATTCGAACAATATCCTGCTCGCAAACGAATTCTTCGAATGGTACTGCAAGCAGCAGCGTTTTTTGTGCGATTCCATTATCTGATAATCCAGGGTTTGCTCTGACGGTTCTCAACATCTTCTAGTTCAGCTTGCGGTCATATGTTCCACTACGACTCTTAGCTTGAGGCACCCGATCCACGCCCTTTTGCTCCCTCAAACGTTGAGCACATCATACACGGTTGATTTGGCGATTTTCAACCTTTTTGCGATTTCTATTGCGGACCACGTTGGATGATCAACGTGGGAGTGCAAAATTTTAACTCTTCTCTCAGCTTACATCTTAAATAATTTTTAACTCACTGCACAAAACACCGTGATATTTATATCACAGAAAGTGAGCGCCTAGGTTAACAAACCGCTGTAATATAATTCTTGCAGCGGTCACTTTCCGTGCCGTTGCATCACAATAAGTGATTCCGGATTCTAACTGGACAGAATTTTAACATGCCTACATGGTTTAAAATATGCTGAATAGCGATGAACGGCAGCAAATACTGTCAAGTCTGTCGAAGGCATTCGCCATTTTTGGAGCAGAACAATGAAACATCACTATTTTTGGACGGATTCAGTCTCATGCCACTATTCTAAGAGCGTACTGAAATGGTATAGAACTGATTCGAATCATTTTGCCCCCATAAAACATATGTGCACCGTGCCGCTCTAAAGTACGACAATCAAAACTTATTGGGCCATGATGAAGCGGGAACCCAGAAAGACCAAAACGAAAGTATAGGATGTAAATGACTTGCTTGGCAAGGGGATAACAATGAGAAAAGGGTGGATAGATGACATGCAGTGAAAGTGCTGAGAATTTTAATGAACAACTATAAAAAATTGATCCAATTTTTGTAAAATGAGCTTAAAACATGTATAAAACTGCCCTGAAAATTTGGGTTTTTATTCGATAAATACATAAGATTTTATGGTTAATTAACTGTGTTGCAATAATTTCGTGTTCACCTTTTACCAAACTGATTACAAAGTGCAATTCTAGACAAAATAGTCGAAAGGTCGAAAGTAACATTTGTTAACAATGACTTCTGACGTATTTTTCTGGGATCTGCTTGCTTCCACAAACAAAATGGAAGTGCTTCTGTTAAACGAACTGGGCATGGCGTATGTATATTCGAAACATCCGGGTAATAAATGATGACGAGACAGGTTTTGGAGACGATGCTTCAGTTTGCCCAGGCGACGACCACACACAGTGATCGGAAAAGCCTTTTTTCACAGAGAAATTCATAACTCCTATGGGTTACGTTTCCGAATCACGGTGTCTTCTACAAAGTTGTATTTCAAAAGGTAGCTGTCTTGTGGTAAAAGTTTCGGAGTTCCAAACTTTTTTGTTTTATATTTTAAATCAGGGTAGCTCTAAAAATATTAGTATTTTTATTCTAACTTTTTTGTTTCTCATTTTGAGAAAAAGTTGACTTTAAACAAAGTATAGAAAATCTTACAGTGCACATTTTTTAAAACAACTGATCATTCAAGAGTTAGGAGTAATTTTAACTTAAACCATGCGTTTTTTTTTCGACCTTATATTTGTTTAACCAAGAATTGCCCAGAAAACCATAAAATTATTCACTTTCACTTTTGTTATATCACTATTTTACTTTTTTGAGCGTATTAGTAGAACAATTGCCATTTGAAAACTAGGAGATTTTCAAATTAACACTTGATTTGATCACTTTTAAAAAAATAAAAAATAACACATTGAAACACTTTTTTCAAATTATCATGGTGTTGATTCCGAAACGTAAATTTTAGGAGTTATTAATTTCCCCGTGAAAAAAAGGCTTCTCCGATCTCCGTTCTACGCCAACTTTGATTCATTTGTTCGAAAGCATAAAGAACTTTAGAGATCAGAGATGATGAAATGGTGAGTGTAGTTACCGCTCAGCCCAGTCGGTCGGGTATCGATTCCAGTCGGCACCGTTGGGATATTCTAAAATGCCTTCGGAAGAAAAGTAAACCCGATGGTCCCTGCCCATGTATTGATGGATGCGAGATATGTAGGGTCCCGGTAGTCTCAATTGCGTGACAAACTAGCATTAGGCTCACAGTTACGTTAATACGGAACAACAATAAATTAGCTAACAAGTGAATAAAAACGCTTCGGTGCCATAGTATTGTCATCTGCAAAGCCAATCGTTGTACACCCCGTTCCAAAGTGTTGAGCCTTGGATGGAATCTTGCGGAGCTTCCGCCGTGATGTTCACCAATTTCCGCCCCACGGAGGTCTCGTAGATCAGCACGCGGTTCTGAAAGTAACTCTTCAAGTTCTGCACAGGTAATCAGGGACCCTCATTTTGTGCAGCGACTTCTCAATAGCCTCCCAGCTGGGACTATTGACGGCGTTCTTAACGTCGATCGTTACAATAGCGCAATATCGATCGCCTCTCCGCTTCTGTGTGGACGCCTTTACGGCTGCCTCAAACAGTGTCCGAATAGCATCCACGGTAGACTTCCCTTTCCGAAGACCGAATTGAATCCGAATTAAATAGCCACGTCGTCATCTACGACAACCTCCAGTTTTGCTGGACATAGCTCTGAAGCCATTGTTGGGCCTTTGAACTTCGCCATAACAATACGATACGCGTCGCCTTAGGGGTTAACATCAGCGGCTCGGCACAGCTCCTTGTAGCAGTTCTTCTTGCTTATCTTATCTTAAGTCTTATCTCTCGTTTTAATTCGATCCTGGCCGCTCGGAACACCACCTTATGTACCTCTCTGGACACGTCTTCTTGCTTTGAGACAACTAGTGCGAAGAAAGCTGAGTTGCTCATTCCACCAGTAAGCTGGGCGCCACGTGTTCCTCAGCTCCAGCTGCCTCGGCAAGGTTGCGTCGCATGCCCTTACTAACGCATTCGTCAGCTCGTCCGCGTTTCGGTTCGAGAGTTAATTGTCGAACCGGAGTGCCTCAGCCAAGAGATCCTTGTCGAAGACCTTCGTCTTCCACTCCAGATCGCAACTATTTGTCCTTCGTATTGCAACAGGATTTCGCTGGCCGATGCTATACCCTATCACCAGATGGTCGCTATGGGTATACTCCTCACATACTCTCCAGTTCATATTTGTCATCAGCGACGGACTACAGAAGGTAACATCGATGACGGATCCGCGGCCGTCCCTGCGAAAAGTGCTGGCGGAACCTACATTTGATAGTGTGACTTCCAGCTATGCCAAGGCTTCTATCAGGCTGCACCCTCTAGCGTTAGTACATCTGCTGCCCCACACGCTAAGTTCAGTTTACCCAAACATGGGTCAAGAATACCCATAATCGTGAAAAGTGCACATACCCATTTATGGGTACATTACTACTTACCCATATTTGACCATTTTTTCTCATACAAATTTACTCAAATATGGGTAAATTTTAACTCTACCCATAAATGGGTATGTGCACTTTTGGTGATTATGAGTAAACTGAGCTTAGCGTGCACTCCCCAGCCCAAGCATTGAAGTCTCCTCCAATGACGATCGGTCTACTTCCGATGAGCTTTTCTGTCAATGCATCCAGCATCTGGTGGAACTGCCCCATGGTCCACCTTGGGGGTGCATAGCAGCTGCATACAAAGATCCCGTAGATTTTGGCGATCACGAACCCTTCGCATGAACTGGACACTACTTCCTAGATAGGGCATCTGCCCATCACCTGTACTGCAGCCATCACACTTTGTTTCTCCTGTTAACTGCCACAACAGTTGCTGTGCAATGTCGCAATTGCGGTTAATTTCGGTTACCTCCATTATTGCCGACCTGCTGTTGCCTTTTTATATACTAGGCATCTGAACACCCAGTCTAGTAGTCGTGTCCGTCCTCCTTTTTTCAAAGCATGCATCTTGGTTGCTCTGTGCAGTCTCTTGCAAAATGACCTTTCTCCCCGATCACATTCTCTTGTGAGAGAGCTCTAACTATCCCAAGCTCACCAAGAGACTTTTCGAAGAGCGCCTGTCTGTCTGTCTGTCTGTCTGTCTGTCTGTCTGTCTGTCTGTCTGTCTGTCTGTCTGTCTGTCTGTCTGTCTGTCTGTCTGTCTGTCTGTCTGTCTGTCTGTCTGTCTGTCTGTCTGTCTGTCTGTCTGTCTGTCTGTCTGTCTGTCTGTCTGTCTGTCTGTCTGTCTGTCTGTCTGTCTGTCTGTCTGTCTGTCTGTCTGTCTGTCTGTCTGTCTGTCTGTCTGTCTGTCTGTCTGTCTGTCTGTCTGTCTGTCTGTCTGTCTGTCTGTCTGTCTGTCTGTCTGTCTGTCTGTCTGTCTGTCTGTCTGTCTGTCTGTCTGTCTGTCTGTCTGTCTGTCTGTCTGTCTGTCTGTCTGTCTGTCTGTCTGTCTGTCTGTCTGTCTGTCTGTCTGTCTGTCTGTCTGTCTGTCTGTCTGTCTGTCTGTCTGTCTGTCTGTCTGTCTGTCTGTCTGTCTGTCTGTCTGTCTGTCTGTCTGTCTGTCTGTCTGCTCCCATACTAATGAAACATAAATTTTTGTACAACTCGAGAACTATTCAAGCAAACGCAACCAAATTTGGCATGTGAAGGTTTTTGCAGGCAAGAAATGTTATGGTGGAATGGTGACCCCTCCACCCTCAGAAAGGGAGGGGTCCCATACAAATGAAACACAAATTTTCTGCATAACTCGAGAACGCATCAAGCAAATGTAACCAAATTTGACAGGTGGAGGTTTTTAGAGACAACAAATGTTTCTATGGTGGTTTGGGATCCCTCTCCATTGTAAAAAGGGTGGCTCTCATACAAATGAAGATTTTTTTTTGCATAACTCGAGAATGTATCAAGCAAAAAGAACCAAATTTGGCAGGTGGTGGTTTTTGTGGGCAAGAAATGTTTCTATGGTGGTTTAAGACCCCTCCACCTTTGGAAGATAGAGGTGGCAGCTCTCATACGAATGAAACACAATTTTCTGCATAACTCGAGAACTAATCAAGCAAATTGAACCAAATTTGGCATGTGGGGGATTTTGAAGGCAATCATTGCATGAAGGTTTGAGACTCTCACCCCTCGTGAAGAGGGTTGGGGGGAGGGGGGGCTCCCATACAAATGAAACACAAATTTCAACCAAACATTAGAGTTCCCCAGGTTACTAAAACACAAAACGTGTATTTCTCGGGCAGTTTTTGATAGAAATTTGAACCTCTGCTCAGTCAAGTAAAAACTCATTCCAAAAAACTACCAGAAACGTGCCAGTTCTATTAAAGGAACCCTCCCCTGGATTTGGGCAAAAATAAGGCAAAGTTTGTATTTTTTTGTGGGAGGATGAAAAGGCGTAAGAACTTCCGGTTTTGACGATTAAATTTGAGTTTTTTTTTCAATATTTCAAGATCAAAAGAGATCAAAGAGATCAAAATATGGTGAAAATTCAAAATGGCGGCTACAAAATGGCGTTAAATTAAATTGATTCGTCAAAAATGAAGGTTCGTACGCATTTTCAGTCTCCCACAAAAAAAAATTACAAACTTTGCCTTATTTTTGCCAAAATCCAGGGGAGGGTCCCCTTAAATTTTAAGATCATTTAGTCACAAGCGTAACAACTCTGCACTGGGTTAAGCTAGTGATTAATACACGAAAGATTTAAAAGCACTAGCAACTGAAAAAGTATGTAAGACACAGACAAAATAGACCTATCTGGCAAAATATAAGCTTTTTCTAGCGGAATCCACAGAAATTTGTTCGCTTTTACTGGTGATAGTTAAAGAAAGTGTTTCAGTTTTTTTTTTAATTTTGTATTTTAGAAAAGTGAACAAGTGAAGCGTTAAATTGAATTTTCCTAGTTTTTACAATCGGTCCACTAATATGTATAATACTCCGAATAGAGGTTATCAATACCAGGAACCTTTCCGTTCTTCATTCTTTCTTTCATTTGTCCTTTCATTCTTGCTAAAATCGGTCCTAAAACTATATGTTTTTACATATGTCTGTATTCTGCTGAAATAAACCACTCACACTTGTGAGTGGCCTCAACGGCATCCCTACTGTTGGTTCAAATCGGTCCTCAAACTCGATGTTCTTAACGTATTCTTGTATTCTGCTGAAATTAACCATTCACACTTGTGAGTGGCCCCAACGGCATCCCTACTGTTGATTTTAATCGGTCTTCAAACTCGGTGTTTTAGCATACTTTCGTATTCTGCTGAAACTAACCATTCACTCTTGTGAGTGGCCCCAAAAGCATCCCTACTGTTGGTTTAAGTCGGTTCTCAAACGCGGCGTTTTAACTTATTTTTGTATTCTGCTGAAATAAACCACCAACAGCATCCTTACTGTTGGTTTAAATCGGTCCTCAAACTTGTCATTTTAACATACTTTTGTATTCGGCGGAAATCAACCAATCACGCTTTAAATCGGTCCACAAACTCGATATTTTTAACGTATTCTTGTATTCCATTGAAATAAACCACCCACACTTTTGAGTGGTCCCAACAGCATCCTTATTGTTTGATCAAATCGGTACTCAAATTCGAAGTATTAACATATATTTTTGTATTCTGCTGAAAGTAACCGTTCACCCTAGGGTCGTGATGCCCCTTCTCCGATCGAAGATCTGAAGGTGAACCATTCCAAGGCTGATTAACAAAAAGAAAAAGAAAAAAACCGTCGCTTTCGTTATGCTCACTATAATCTAATTTCAGTATAACAGCAAAGCGCTATTAATCGCAAATTCCTTTTTTCTATCATATTAGTCCAATGCCGATTCCCTTAGGGCACCTCGAATGCAATTTATTTTACTTCAATCTATTCAACCCGTCAATCGATTGATCGCTGTGTACGAATATTTATATGCCAAAACTCAATTTCAGTTTCCCTGGCACCTTCACATATCAAATTAGCAACGCACGATCATGCTGACAGGATCACTCAATATGTCACAGTTTCTGAAATTGATTTGTTTTTTTTTTCAAGGTGCGTTGCCTTCAGCATGCGTATTCTAATTGTGCTCGAGGGCAGTGCTGAACATTGAAATTGTAATTGAAAGATACGAAATAAGATACAAAGGAAGACTTTTCGAAATCGTTCTTCGTTTACAGTTGTCGTGACGATACCCAACATTTCTAATTTGTTGGTAACAAAAAGGGTTTAAAACGTTGTAACTGGAACTTAAAATACCATTTCTAGATCTTCTATCCCGTTTTGGGATTGTGTCAACACCGCCGTGATTGGTTCAGATTCCGCGTAAAGGTTTATCTTGCCTGATCTTTTTTTCCATTCATTCATTCATCTAACTGAATTTACTCACAGGGCGTTTCGCTTCGGCTAAATTATAAAATGATTTATTCGAAAAGATCGCACCTTTCCGCACGACTGCGGGGACTTCACCTGGATATCGGTACTCACGCAGAGTTTCATCATCGGCCCGATCCGTCCGAGACTAGGTGTCAACATTTGCTTAGCATAGAATCCAAACGACATCGTTATCGATCAAACAACGAGCCTCGAACTGACTCGAATGTTGGTTTTATGACTGTATAAATATTGATACGATCAGATGGTGTTCTTTTTTTTTCTCTGTTTCGACCGAATGCCGATCCTCGAAGATAGTAAAATGTTTAATTTGCATTTAAAAAAAAACCTCAAACAGGTAGATTTTAGAGATGGGTGCGTGCCGAAAGATGATCGGTTTACGTTGGTGTGCATTACAAAAGGGCATTTGAAACGTGCAAGATCAATGCGTTTCTATTAAGAGGGCAAAGGTGAATGAACGATGGAGTTATGTCATCGGAATTTTGAATCAAGCGTGGTGTGACGAGGCTGTTGCTCGATTAAATCTATTAACGGTTAGGCTTTAAATCAAATTCAACACTTGAATGTTAATTGAGGTACTTGTTTTTTTTTATTTATTGTCTTACAGTGCAACGCTATTTTTGTGTAAAAATTTATGCAAATTGATACCATCCGGACTCTATGCCTCAGGTTAATTGCGGCGTTGACACTGCGTCAAATTATGATGTTGACATCCGTTTGAAATCTTATGCAAAAATGCAAATTTATCCTACCATGTGTTAATTGCTCTGGTTTATGTCAATTCTAGACGACGTTGACAATTTACTCAAGTTTTATTAGTTTTCAATTGCCGCTGATAACGAACGCTCCGATCCAAAATAGGGTTCGTCGCTTTACTAAGGCGCATGCATGTCTTCTCACTAATAACGGGGTGTAGCCAGTTTTAGCAACAAACCACAATCATTGACCGACATTGGTGGTCGTTCACTCCCAAACGCACGATCGTACACAATTCAGTGCATACCGTCGTCGATCGCTTCCACCTCGGAACGCACGTGCTGTTGAATTGTACAAATCGAGTTTGTGAGTGAAAAGCGCGCATGAATACAATAGTTCGTTTGCGAGCCGATGAATGTGAAGCTATTAGCGAAAAAATTCTACCGTTTTCGGCCATCACATACTTTTCGTTTGGGTGATTCATTAATTAACTATGCAAAGCATGATCGAACTGCGGATGGTAGCATTTGAGAGGAAAACGTTTCGAGTAATCAAGCGGTAGCAATTTCATGCACGAATGAAGCACCTAAATCTTGAATTTGACCATGAATGGGACAGAAGCCCAACTAATCTTTGGGAGATGGTCGGAATCTCACCGCCCATCATAAATTCTCGAACTTTGAAATTTATGATAAAATATGCAGGTATAGAAACCGTCGGATAATTTATTTTGTACTGGTTATTAGGTTGTTGCTAAGAGGAAATCCATCATACGGGGGTAATGATGAAGAAACAGTATTGTAATAATCGAACACAGCCATTTGACGGATGTATTAATGTCACGGTCGGACGGAGGGTAACCATTTGTTTCTTATGAGCTGTTTGTCAATATTAGCGCTATCAATGATTATAAGGTGGTTACTTGTGGCCAACATGTGGAACGATGAGTGGAGGAAACACTCGTTTGGTGGTTTTTGCTTGTTTATACATTAATGCTTTAGTTAGCATGATGGTAATTATTGTTTTTGTACGTTTTGTCATTTAATGTGGAAACAGATTCCAAACTAGACGGGAGCAAAACATATATTGTGACGCTAACATCAAGTTTATCGTGTATAAATACAGTCATGTTCCCCAAATCTTTGCTGTTAGTTTTAAAGGGTGTCCCACATCAAATTGCATCACGAAAAAAAACGCTGTAAATTACCTAGTTGACCGATCATTTTCAAACTTTCAGACAATGAAATATAACCCATTAATAAGCTTTTGGCATACTTATTTCATTTCACTTAAATGCAGTTGGGTACCGATATTTTCGGTTTCGTTCTTTACGGTTTCATGCTACTCTTGCTCCCACTGACGCTTGCTACTTTCCTGCCTTTTCTTATTCCATTGCTCCAGGGGTAGGTACAGTGTAAACAAACTGGAAGCTCAAACGTACTCTAACGCCACACAGTGAGTGAGCTCCGAACACATGGGACTACCATCCGGAAGAACAATGCCGTTAGCACAAGATTTCTGAAGAAAACATCGTCCTAACTAGTAAGGCTCTCGAGAACACAAACTGGAAGAGTATATGCACACTAGCACCGTGTAGTGACCGTGTTGTGAAGCTCTCGAGATATCCTAGAATGAAACCAATTACCAGTGTTGTGCATTTTCATGACGGTTATAAGACCATGACCGTCATCTTCTCATGATCATTAGAACTCACGAATGATGGTCAAATACTGTGTCACTCACAAACAGGTTGATCTCATTTGACCGTTAGAAATCGTTTATTTAAAAAATCAAATTAAATTTCTTTTTCAAGTTCAATTAGTATAAAATTCAGGAAAAATATTCAGTTAGGTTTCCGCTTTTCCAAATCCGAATTGCCGGGCCTTACGCTTGACCCCTGCCATCAGATTTTGTACAGCCACCTTGTCCACCTTCTTCGCCGCAGAAAGCCAGTTTGCCTTGAACTGCTGCTCGTCCTTAGCAGTTTTTTTGGTCTTCTTTAGGTTCCGCTTGACAATAGCCCAGTATTTCTCAATTTGGCGGAGCTCTGGCGTGTTGGGAGAATCTTGTCCTTGGGAACCACCTGCACGTTGTTGGCGGCGTACCACTCCATGGCCTTTTTACCGTAATGGCAAGATGCCAAATCCGGCCAAAACAGTACGGAACAACCGTGTTTCTTCAGGAAAGGCAGCAGACGTTTATTCAAACACTCTTTCACGTAAATTTCTTGGTTGACAGTCCCGGAAGCTATGAAAATGCTGCTTTTCAAGCCACAGGTACAGATGGCTTGCCAAACCAGATATTTCTTTGCGAACTTTGACAGTTTCGTGTGCTTGAAAATATCTGCTACCTTTCTCCTTCCTTTTGCCGTATAAAACTCCTGTCCCGGAAGCTGCTTGTGGTCGGCTTTGGCGTAGGTTTCGTCGTCCATTACCACGCAGTCAAACTTCGTCAGCATCGTCGTGTACAGCCTCCGGGATCGCGCTTTGGCCGTCGTATTTTGTTTATCATCGCGATTTGGAGTCACTACCTTCTTGTAAGTCGATAGTCCGGCTCGTTTTTTGGCTCGATGCACGGTTGTAGACGATACACCCAGCTTATTTGCGGCATCTCGGAGAGATAGCTTAGGGTTTCGCTTGAAACTACCGGCAACTCTCTTTGTCGTCTCAGCGGCTTCCGGTTTTCGGTTTCCCCCCGATCCAGACTTCCTGGCTGTCGACAAACGTTCCCCAAACACTTTAATTACATTTGTAACGGTTGATTTGGCAACTTTTAGCGATTTTGCCAACTTTGCGTGCGAGTAGCTCGGATTTTCGCGATGCGCGAGCAAAATTTTGATACGCTGCTCTTCTTGCTTGGACGGCATTTTGACAACTGAAGAGTGAATTCCAAAATCAAAATAGGAGCAACATTCTACACACACACACCTTCAAAATGAGGGGTGTTCAGGTTTTTTAAATGCAAAATTGAAAGAAATACGTCAAGTTGATATTGACCAAATTTTGACCGTATCGCCCTTTAACAAAAGCCTTCATGACTGGTGGAAAATGTGATATGAAGAGAGTAGAAAAATCAATCACTCACTTATTATCTCTGAGAACGATATGCAAGACAAAGCAATTTCCGCATAATAGGTGCTAACCTCTGCAATTGTTTTCCAATTTTAATTCTTTTGGCACCGTTAGATACAAAAACTCACCCGTTTCATATTATCGACAATTTCCGTTTGGATTTATCTGGTTCCCGGAAATCTGGGTTGTCGGGGCTGTGGTCCGGTACGGAGACACTATTTGGGAATTTCAATTGCATTTCCCGGATCTTTGGAATAATTGCAACAAGCTATTTCTATACCATTATGGGTCATATGCCGACTTGCTCCTGGAACGGCCATTCTGTAACAAGTTCCCGTTGGGTCTCGAATTGCCATGCGCATATTGAGAAGGAATCCTTGGCAATATGGGTATCAAAATTCGCGAAATTTCTCCAGGAGGATGTTTCTTAACGTTTTGAAACCCTGGCAATATTGGTATCAAAATTCATGAATTTTTTTCAGAAGGCTATTTTTCAACGTTTTGTGGCCGTTTGATGATTTGTCGTGAGGTTTAGAGAGGCAATGAATATTTTTAAAAGAAAACCCTGGGAACATGGCTATTAAAATTCATGAAATTTCCCCAGTATGCTATTTCTCCACGTTTTGTGGCTATCTGATTATTTGTCCTCGGAACGAACATCCCGAAACAGGTTACCGTCTCCCCAAATCTCGAGTGGCGATGAACAAAACGAACTAAAAAATATTGATAAATATCCTACTAAAGAAATTCAATGAATTTTGATACCCATATTACCAGGCTGTGGCCAAACGAGAATCTGTTCCGGAATGACCGTTCCGAGGACAAATTATCAGATAGCGCCAAAACGTGGAAGAATAGCCTTCTGGGGAAATTTCATGAATTTTGATAGCCATGTTCCCAGGGTTTTCTTCTAAAAATGTTCATGGCCTCTCGAAACCCTACGGGAACCTGTTCCGGGGACAAATCATCAAACGGCCACAAAACGTTGAAAAATAGCCTTCTGACGAAATTTCTTGAATTGTGATACCAATACTGCCAGGGCTTCGTTCAAAGTTTGTTTCTGGTAACTTGAGGTCCCACGGGAACCCTATTCCGGAATAACCGGTTCAGGGACAAATTATCAGATGGCCACAAAACGTTAAGACATACCCTCCTCCAGAAATTTCACGAATTTTGATACCCATATTGCCGATGGCCACAAAACGTTGAGAAATACCCTTCTGGAGAAATTTCCTGAATTGTGAAATATTGCCAGAGTTTCCTTTTGCAAATGTTAATGGCCACTCGAGGCCCCACGGGAACCTGACAGGTCCGAAAACAAATCATCAGATGGCCACTAAATGTTGAAAAATATCTTATTGGAGAAATTTCATGAATTTTGCTGCCCTCTGAAAGTTTGCATGGTCACTCGAGACAACCCGGAAACCTGTTACAGAATGGCCGCTCCGCGGACAAATCAGCTTATGGCCCACAATGGACTAGACATAGTTTTTAAGAATTTTTCCAAAGAATTTGACATCCATTCTCGGAAATTCAATTGATATTTCCAAATAGTGTCTCCGTACCGCACCACACCCCTTCAAGGGAACTCGGAATTCCGGGAACCAAATGAAAAATAAACTAAAATCAGTTAATAATTGCCAGAGCTCCAATCATTTGAATTTCAATTTGAATTTGGTGGATACCAGAGTACCCTGTCGAACAGCTAAAGGGTAAAAAAATCGAAGTTCCCCCCTTGCTACTCTACGAAATGTTTTTATTCAAAAATTTGCCTTGCGGTTTTTACGAAAATGTCAGTGAATTTCAGCTTCCTGTTAAAAAAAAAATGAAATTTCGTGTTGTAAAACCTGAAAACCCCAGGTAAACCGCCAAACACATAAGGGTTAAAGGAAACTAAAACAACAACTGAACCTTCAATCGTATAGCTCAAGCTGCGGACATATCGCCACTAACGGGGTAACGTCTACTGTATTTGTGGCGACGGACCCCCCGTTGCAGCGAAGCAACGCGTGCGGAACGCTGAAACGAACCATCGCACTCCACTTCGCGATGGTACTGACAACAGACGTCAACGACTGTCATCGATGTGATCGAGTGGAAAAATCTTTAATACTATTGGACAGTGGATTTTATAAAGTGCAGTGATATTCTAAAACAAATTGATTATACCTACTTAAACTAGTTTTTTTTTCTAAATCTACGGAATATACATGCTTGTAACTACACCTATTCTGTAATACTAAAGTAAGTCTAATCTCTTAAAATAGAGCTAAAACTATGCATTTATAACATATACCTTAACCTAAATATAGACTTAAACTACAACGTGAAATCTGCCGACTCACCTATCCAACAATTATCGGTTTACCAAAATTGTGAGTAAATACTTAAGTAACTAAAATAGAAGTGAAAATTTAAATAAACACATTATTTACAGCTTGAAGCTAACAGCATCAAAACTCCGCGTTTGCTTTCGAGATTTGGGAAACTTGTCGTCCAAGAACATTCTTCAAGAATTTTGTTTTCGGAATGTTATACCGAAGTGACGAAGTGGTGAAGGATCGGCATGAAGCTACGTTGCACAACTGCCAATCGTGCAATCGTCCCGATGCGGCGGAACCCGATATGGTAGAGTGCAGTAAATGCAAGCTGTGGGAGCATTTCGGCTGTGCCGGCGTCGATGCAAGTATCAAACGTACGGATCGGCAATATGTTTGTAAGTTGTGTTCCGTCAAACTAGGGGCAATCAGTAAGCAAACGAGCAAGCAGCTAGTACAAGGTTCTGATCGCCCGATTCGAAGCACACGGGCAAGTTCTAAAAAGGAGCCAACTAGATCCGGCAGCAAGTGCCACGTCGAGTGTTCGGGCAGCAATGCTGGAGGCCCAGCTGAAGATTGCGGAAGAAGATCTGCAGCGACGAGAACGTGAGCTATTAGACCAAGCCGAGATGAAGAAAAAGGAGTTGGAAGAATCGGAACGACAGTTTGAGGAAAAAGAAAAGGTTGGCAGAAGAAGAAAGAAGTCTACGCGAAAGGAAGTTGAATGAAGAAAAGGAGTTAAAGGATATGCAGTCGCAGCTTTGGAAGGAATCGATGGAACTTCGGAAGGAATTGATTCGTCAGGCAGCGGACAACAACAGCAGAGCAGAGTCAATACCGGATTCAATCCAAAGGGTATCGGAATGGTTGGACGAGCATACCGGTGCTGGAGGATTAGAGGGAAATCCAGTGGGAGACAATGACAATCCAATTAACGTCAATCCCCACTCAATCAAGGTTCCCGCTAACCCAGCGCAGCATGCTATGTGTCAAAGTTCACACTTGGGTGAAAATATTTCCAGACAACCAGCAGCTTTAGCTGATGAACCATATCGACCATTGCATCATTCTACCCCGCATTCGGATCGTAACCCTGGTCGTTTTAATCCGAACGCACAACGGCCTAGACGGACAACTGATGGCAACCAACCAACGTCTTCAAATCCCACCGTGCTCACTCAACATCATATTGCTGCAAGACAAGTGCTGGGCAAAGAATTGCCAGTATTTAGCGGAAACCCCGAAGATTGGCCCATATTTATAAGCAGCTTCCAACAGTCTACAATCGCTTGCGGATATACGGATGCAGAGAACCTCATTCGCCTCCAGAAGTGTTTACGAGGTCGAGCTTTAGATACGGTTAAGAGCCGCTTGCTTTTACCATCAGGGGTGCAGCACGTCATACAGACCCTGCGCACCCTCTACGGACGGCCTGAAATCCTCATCCATGCGCTAATTGATAAGATTCGTCACGTGTCGGCACCCAGACATGAACGACTCGACACCTTGATAGATTTTGGGCTTTCCAGTGCAAAATCTCGTTGATCATCTAATCGCGGCTGAGCAGAGAGACCATCTTTCAAATCCGATTCTGATGCGGGAACTGGTGGAAAAGCTACCGGGATCGATGCGGCTGGACTGGGTTGCATACAAGAGCCGTTTCCAGACAACAAACCTGGAAACATTCGGCAGTTTCATGTCGGGACTGGTGAATGCAGCGAGCGAAGTAACATTCGATCTGCCAGGAACTAGTAGTACCTGTAAGTTCGAAAATCAGAAGTCGGGAAGAAAAGAACGCGTATCCGTCTATGCGCACACTCCTGGGCTATCCGATTCATCACAGGTAGGTGGCTCTAAAACAATATCAAAACCAGCGACCAAATCTTGTATGGCATGTGGTCGCGAGGGTCATCGAGTGGCGGATTGTCCTCAATTCAAATCTGCCAACATTGACGAGCGATGGAAATTAGTCCAACAAAAGGGGCTCTGTAGAACGTGTCTCAACAGCCATGGCAAGTGGCCATGTAGATCGTGGCGAGCCTGCGAAATGGAAGGGTGCCGCCAGAAACATCACACCCTCCTCCACTCGTCCTCTCCACCTGGAAATGTGGTCGTTTCCGCAAGTCACATGTCGCTCGGTGAATTTTCTTAGGCCTGTCTTCCGCATATTGCCAGTAGTTCTCTTTGGAAATCACGGTCCACTCATGGTATTCGCCTTCATTGACGAAGGTTCTTCATTTACTTTGTTGGAAGACTCTGTTGCCGAGAAGTTGGGAATTTCAGGACCGACGGAGGCACTTACTCTTCAGTGGACAGGCAACGTTAAGAGGATCGAACAAAAATCTAAGGTGGTAAAGGTCGATATCTCTGGGAAAGGTAATTCAACCAAATACCAGCTTGGCCATGCTAGGACCGTGAACAGTTTACTCCTACCATCACAAACGCTGAAGTACCGCGAATTGGCTCAACGATTCCCCCATTTGCGTGGTTTACCGGTGGAGGAATACGAACATGCTCAACCGAAGTTGCTGATCGGGCTGGATAATCTTCGTCTATGTGTCCCACTCAAACTTCGGGAAGGAGGTGCGAACGATCCTATCGCTGCTAAGTGCCGTTTGGGATGGAGTATATATGGGAGTATACCGGCCCATAACCGTGGGGAAGGTGTCGTTAATTTTCATGCTGCAGCGTTGCCGGATCTTGATCAAGAGATGAATGAACAGATGCGGGATTACTTCGCTATGGAGAATGCTGGGTTGCTGCTCCGTGTAACCAACTCGAGTCTGAAGCGGATAAGCGGGCGATCCACATTCTTCAAAATTCAACACGTCGCACAGAAGATGGATCTCGTTTCGAGACGGGGTTGTTGTGGAAGGTCGATAATCCGGACTTCCCCGATAGTTATCCGATGGCGGTTCGCCGTCTGGAGTCACTGGAACGAAAACTACAAGCAAATCCACGTTTGGCAGAGCAAGTTCACAGCCAGATAGCTGATTACGAGCATAAAGGTTATGCACACAAAGCTTCGCTTACAGAGCTAACATCTACACCGGCAAACCGGGTCTGGTATTTACCTCTAGGGGTCGTTACCAGTCCGAGGAAACCCGGCAAGGTCAGATTAATATGGGATGCGGCCGCTAAAGTAGGAGGAACTTCATTCAACTCCAAGCTACTAAAGGGACCGGACCTGTTAACGCCACTTCCGAAGGTTCTGTGTCAATTCCGACAGTATCCAGTGGCAGTTTCGGGAGATTTGATGGACATGTTTCACCAATTAAGAATACGGTATCCGGACTGCTTGTCCCAGCGCTTCGTGTTTCGTCTTCAGCCTTCCAACTACCCGCAAATTTATATCATGGACGTAGCCACATTTGGGTCGACTTGTTCTCCAGCATCTGCGCAATATGTGAAGAACCGGAATGCCCACGAACTGTCTGACGAGTTTCCCCGTGCTGCTGAAGCCATAATCAACAAGCACTACGTTGACGACTATCTCGATAGTTTTCGAACAATCCAAGAAGCGATCGAGGTAGTAAATGAGGTGAAATTCGTGCATTCGAAGGGAGGTTTCACCTTGCGACACTTTTTGTCCAATGAAGTGGAGGTCCTCCGAGGAATTGGTGCGGTTGTGGCGGACGAAATCAAGGATTTGGCACTGGAAAGAGGAGGAAACGTCGAATCAGTGCTCGGGATGAAATGGATACCGGGAGACGACGTGTTTACTTATTCCTTCGTCATGAGAGACGATCTTCGGCACATCTTGGAAGACAGTCATGTTCCTACAAAGCGCGAGGTCGTCAAAGTGGTGATGACCTTGTTTGATCCACTTGGACTCATTTCGTTTTTCCTCGTTCATGGAAAAATCCTGATTCAGGATATTTGGGCCAGAGGTACGGACTGGGATGATACTATTCCCAGTGACCTGTTCGAACGCTGGCGTAACTGGACGAATCTTTTCCAACTCTGGACCTTCTGCGTGTTCCGAGGTGCTACTTCCAGTCAGCTATTCCAGAAAATATTAACAATCTCGAAATTCATGTATTTTGCGATGCCAGCGAAGCAGCGTACTCATGTGCCGCTTATTTTCGCGCAGAAATCGATCACAAAATACAAGTGGCATTTATCGGCTCCAAGACAAAGGTCGCTCCGCTTAAAACCCTGTCCATTCCTCGACTCGAACTCAACGCCGCCGTACTTGGAACCCGTCTGTTGGAGACCCTTCAAAACCATCACAGTATTCCGATATCTGAAAGGTTTCTCTGGAGCGATTCGAGTACAGTATTGTCGTGGATTCGCTTCGACCATCGTCAGTACCACAAGTTCGTAGCCTTTCGCGTCGGGGAGATCCTGATGACTACAAATCCGACGGAGTGGAGATGGGTCCCCACCAAGCTCAACGTTGCCGATCAAGCAACGAAATGGAACAATGGTCCGGTACTCACGATGGACAACCCGTGGTTTCGTGGGCCAAACTTCTTGCTCGAACCCAAAGCGTCATGGCCTCAACAGCGTCCTTCAACATTAACGGCGGAAGAACTTCGTTCTACTACTACCGTCCTGAGTCACCTCAAACCTCAAGTGGGCGTCCTGATAGAAGTCTCTCGGTTCAACTCATGGACGAAGCTTCAGCGAACCGTGGCATATGTGACGCGCTATGTAAATAATTGTTCCCGGAAAATACGCCAAGAACGTCTCCTGCTGGGTCTCCTCACCCAAGAGGAGTTGAAACTCGCCGAAGAACTACTGTGGAAGATTGCTCAGAAGGAGGCATTCCCGGAAGAGCTATCGATACTCTGCAAGTCATGTGGTCCACCCGAGAAAAGACATCGCATTGTACACAAATCCAGCTCTATTTACAAGACATGGCCTTTTATGGATGATCGTGGAGTCCTAAGAATGCGTGGAAGGATCGGTGCTGCACCGTATATTCCAACGGAAGCCAAGTTTCCAGCGCTTCTGCCAAGAAACCATCTAATAACATTCCTGATTGTAGATTGGTTCCATCGCCGTTTCAAGCATGCTAATAGGGAGACCGTCGTAAACGAGATTCGCCAACGATTTGAGATATCCAAGCTTAGATCGCTGGTGGAGAAGGTCGCAAAAATTGTGTCTGGTGCCGTGTTGTCAAGCTGCTCCCCATCCTCCAGCAATGGCACCACTACCAGCAATGCGTCTCACATCATTTGTTAGACCCTTTTCGTTTGTCGGACTTGACTACTTCGGGCCTGTCTACGTTAGAGTTGGTCGAAGTCTCGCTAAACGGTGGATTTGCCTGTTCACCTGTCTGACGGTGAGAGCAGTGCACATGGAGGTGGTACACTCCCTTAGTACTGAATCCTGCATCATGGCCGTGCGTCGCTTTGTGTCTCGTCGTGGCCCCCCAAGTGAATTCTATTCCGACAACGGGACGTGTTTCCAAGGAGCAAGCCGAGAACTAAAGGAAGAGATAAAGAAACGAAATGATGCCCTAGCATTTACCTTCACCAGCACCGAAACCAGCTGGAAGTTCATCCCACCCGCTGCACCCCATATGGGAGGTGCGTGGGAAAGACTAGTAAGATCCGTCAAGGTGGCAACTGGAGCAGTTTTGGATGCTGCCCGCAAGCCCGACGATGAAGCCCTGGAGACCGTTATCGCAGAAGCTGAGGCCATGATTAATAGTAGACCACTCACCTTTGTGCCACTGGAGTCAGCTGATCAGGAGGCGTTGACCCCAAATCATTTTCTGTTGGGCAGCTCTACTGGGGTCAAAATTCAGCCCACTGCACCTGTGGATAGCCGTTCAGTACTAAGGAGTAACTGGAAGCTATCGCAGTTCATAACTGAAGAATTCTGGCGGCGATGGATTAAAGAATATTTGCCAGTAATCACTCGTAGATGCAAATGGTTCGAGGAAGTTAAGGATCTGGAAGTCGGTGACCTCGTATTTGTAGTCAGTGAATCAGCAAGGAACCTATGGCTGAGAGGACGAATCGAGCAGGTGTTCCCTGGTAAGGACGGTAGAGTTCGTCAGGCACTTGTGCGTACCGCAACGGGAGTTCTTCGGCGACCAGCTATCAAGCTCGCTGTTTTGGACGTCACGGATTGTGGCAAACCTCGTTCAAGGATTATTGGAGCTCACGATGATCACCAAGGTTTACGGGCGGGGAATGTGGCGACGGACCCCCGTTGCAGCGAAGCAACGCGTGCGGAACGCTGAAACGAACCATCGCACTCCACTTCGCGATGGTACTGACAACAGACGTCAACGACTGTCATCGATGTGATCGAGTGGAAAAATCTTTAATACTATTGGACAGTGGATTTTATAAAGTGCAGTGATATTCTAAACCAAATTGATTATACCTACTTAAACTAGTTTTTTTTCTAAATCTACGGAATATACATGCTTGTAACTACACCTATTCTGTAATACTAAAGTAAGTCTAATCTCTTAAAATCGAGCTAAAACTATGCATTTATAACATATACCTTAACCTAAATATAGACTTAAACTACAACGTGAAATCTGCCGACTCACCTATCCAACAATTATCGGTTTACCAAAATTGTGAGTAAATACTTAAGTAACTAAAATAGAAGTGAAAATTTAAATAAACACATTATTTACAGCTTGAAGCTAACAGCATCAAAACTCCGCGTTTGCTTTCGAGATTTGGGAAACTTGTCGTCCAAGAACAGTATTTGACGGTAGAAATACCGCTAGTAGCGATGACCATCATGATCGTTCACTAGAGAAGTAAAATGACGGTCAGATTCCATGCCGGTATATTTATTCTTGGAGATACGATCGTATCACATAACACTTGTACCAGATATAGAAAATGAGTGAGAAACGCGAGAGAAAAATAACTTGAGTGAGCTCAGACGTTGCGAATCAAAACATACCCAAAAAGAGGAGAGAGTTTCTCTCCCATGTGCGCATCAAAACAGAGTGCAATATATCGCTAGAATAACTATCACAAAGCCATCAGTAGTACATGAGCCCTTTCCAAACGTCGATTTGTCCGTGCCTCGACCTACCCCGCAGTGGGATGTTAAGCAAAGGGTGACGTCCTTGGTTCGAGTACTACTATACCCATGCATTTTCGCTCAATTTTCTGTTCTATGTACAACCTACCGTACACTGACGAAACTTTCAACGCTTTCTCTTCATATCTTTCATTCTAGCAAAAACATTACTGTCCACTCTTGGTGCCTCATGGTGATGAGCGAACATCTCCTTCTACATCATCTCTCGGTTGTTATTTTATGTTGATGAGAAGTTTGAGAGAGTGAAGGGTCTTCTATTGCTTTGGTTGTCAATTGCATAAATCTCATTTGTCAATTCTAACGCTGTCAGTACCGCGATGGAGCTCAGCACTGCCAATTACCCCTTATCCCAACGCGTCACAGCACTCATATTTAGTAACTCATTGACACACATCTGTTGGTCCAACCTCGTTCAACAATCCTGCTGAAGAATGTAGATGTTTATCACTTGAAACAACTGAGATAGACCTGAGATTTCTCCAAATTAGTGAAAATCCCATAAGCTGCGGGTATCGATCTTAAGGTTTCGATTTTTACACCGAAAATATCGGTACTTGGCTGTACTATAACCGTACGCTCACACTTTACACTTACCTGCACTTATAAGGTTCTGTACAACATCTGGCTGCAGGTTCCTCTGTACAGAAACCCACTTTTTCTTCATGTCTTCCTCAGATTTGACCTCATTGGGGTGCTTTCGTAGTGCCTGCTATGATGGACCTTAGTTCCGGTGCATTGGGGGCCGACCCCGTTGTCGTCGTACCACTCCAGGACAACATTTGAATAGTGGCACGAAGCTAGATCCGGCCAGAAGATCGTAGGGCCCTCTTGTTGCATTAACAGAGGAAGCCAACGCTTCTGTAGACACTCCTTGATGTAGATCTCCCCGTTTACAGTCCCGGTAGTAACGAACGGCGCACTCCGTTTGCCACATCGCTTGGCATAACACTGGCCAGACTGAGCAGTTATAACATGTTATAAACTTATCTTGGTTACAAATTTCTTTTTGATACTATTTAACAACCGTTATAACATGTTATAATTCTGTAGTCTGAACAAGGCATTACACTTTTGTTTCATATTTTTGAAGTGACACTGAAGCTTGTTGTATTCGCATAGATGACACTGTTTTCTATATTCGCGAAGAAGCTCCTGTTCGCTCAAGCTGATTAACTGTGTCAAAAGTAGCCTTTATGACAATGTAAATATTTTACTGTTGGAATAGTCATAGACACACGAGCTTTTTTTACTTCTACTACAATAGTTAATGATGTACCAGCAGTAATTAAAATTTTTGCTCCTTGCCCTCGTTGATCCACACAGGTTTGAGATGGCGGAACGTTGCGAAAAGAATTCATGCTGAGATGTCTAGCTGTATGATTTGCAGGCCAGGAACATATCGTCACTAAGGATGATCTCAAAGCATTTTGATCCAGCAGGTAGACAAGTTATTCCACGGTGACACATCCACTTAACTGCCTTTCTTGAGGATTGGCAGCGTGGAAGGAATGTATCGAAAATAAGCTATCCACGTACATTTGCGTTGTACGTGTGTATTTGTGATGGTTTGAATGTGTTCATCATAGCATGCTGTGTGTTTGATTGTCATCTTTCGTTTGTTTACTTGTTTGCAAGTAAGTCGAGTTATTAGTACGAGACACTGAAGAAGTCTGCACATTGTAGACGAAATACGCGTATCTGTCGAAGATAAGTAAAGGTAGTTGGAATTAAATGGAAGTTACTAATTTTTCTTCTAATTTCTAGTTGTTTGCGAGGTTTAATTTCTTCGTTTTTAAAATGCCTTGCATTAAAAAAGACGTGAAAATAAAGCTTTTGGCTACATGGCTACATGAAAAGGGTCAAACTATGCGCGAATCTGCTTTGCAGTTGTGATGCTTTGTTCAAGAGAAGACTTAAATTTCTGAACAGTGGTTATATGCAACCTAAAGAAATTTGAACTGCAAATCCTGGAAAGATGGTGGGTTTTATAAACTCAATTTTGCCTGACTGGGAGACGTGTCTAGGTTGATCACTTGACAAATAGTGATCTAGCTTTAAGATGCGAATTAGAATAGTAAACAGGGGTATACCATAAAAGTTCAACTCAGTGGACGCAGTGGTTCTACGCACCTACAAAAAAAATGCGCATATTGGCGAAGCACTTTAGAACCACGCGAGTGTAAAATCCATCATAATCAAGTTTGGGTAACACTGTTCCTTGGATGAACAGCCAGAAAGAGGCAGAAAGCCCGGATCTTTCAACTCTAAACTACGTCGGAATGATTCACGTTCAAGAAACGGAACATCCTAAAGACCTACAGAAAGCAGAAAATGGCCAAACAAAGTGCAGAACAGAAGCAGCAAACGACAAGGGCCAGGAAATTGTATTTGCGAGTTTTGCAGCGACCGGATGCATGTATTTTAATGGACGATGAGTCGTAAGGGGATGTACTATGGTACGAATGAACAAATTTCGTGATAAAAATCAATAACTCGAAAACCATTAACTTTTGACAGATAATGTCTTCGGTAGATTTCATTTAAAAAATAAGATCTATCTTTTGGTTTGTGTGGTGGCTAGGGTGGTCCTTTTATGTTCATAATAAAATTTTCAACGTATTATTCTTATGATTTAGAGGATTTTTGCACCTAAGGAATTGTAGATATTTAATTTCATGAAACTTTGCTAAAAAAATTTACTTCTATCTCATCTACGTATCGTTTTATAACAGTTTTTCTAACTTTCCTTAGGGTGGGACTTAAAAAAACAGTTTTTTGCTGTAACTTTTTGATTTCAATTTCAATTTGAAAACTTTGCTGAGATGACTTTTAGGGTATAAAATGACGCACATTTTGAAGATACAAGATAGTTGCTAGTTTTTGTATTAAAAAAGTTGGAGGGGTTAAAGTTTTATAAAAATACGTTTTTGCAAGATATCTTATTCCTTTATTTGCAAATATTTGCAAACACAGAGTACGTGAACTGAAAGTAAAAACTTCCATCTACAAGATCTATCCATGTTTGTTTTTCCCTTTTTGTCTCCTTTAGGACCGCCATCTATTCAGCTTAATCATCTATCACAGTGTGCTCAACAGAAGGTGCAGGTGTGTTAGTGACGATGATTTGTAGTGCCAAATGTTTGATATGTTATGTCTGTTTGTCTGTGATATATTTTTTTATAAATAAACGGAGATGCGTTAACAAAAAAAATAAAAACAATTTCATAAAAAAAACTCGCGTTGTTACGCTTTTCGATGATAATTGATGATCAAAATTGGTGATCGAAATTTATGCTTAAAAATTACAAAACTACCAATTTTAAAATGATTTTTGCATAGATCTTGTACATGGAAGTTTTTACTTTCAGTTCACGTACTTTCTGTTTGCAAATATTTGCAAATAAGAGAATAAGATATATTGCAAAAACGTATTTTTTATTTAACTTCAACCCCTCCAACTTTTTTAATACAATTACTAGCAACTATCTTGTATCTTCAAAATGTGCGTCATTTTATACTCTAAAAAAGAAAATGAAATCAAAAACTGTTTTTTTTAAGTCCCACCCTAAGGAAAAATAGAAAAACTGTTATAAAACGATACGTAGATGAGATAGAAGTAAATTTTTTTAGCAAAGTTTCATTAAATTAAATATCTACAATTCCTTAGGTGCAAAAAATCCTCTGAATCATAAGAATGAAAAGTTGAAAATTTTATTATGAACATAAAAGGACCACCCTAGTCACCGCTCAAACCAAAAGATAGATCTTATTTTTTAAATGAAATCTCCCGAAGACATTATCTGTCCAAAGTTAATGGTTTTCGAGTTATCGATTTTTGTCACGAAATTTGTCCATTCGTATCATAGTGGGATGATGTAAACGATGCAGACGATACTGGTCGATTCAAGTTGTAAAGCTTGGTCGAAAAGTGCTGGTATGTCATGCAATATGTTCCTGCGGCATGAAGTCTACCATTTTTTACATTACCGGAACAATCCATGCGGAAATCAATCGTTTTGAGTGTCTGCTATTTCAGAAGCATAGTACTCCTCCATCGTTTTGGCCAGATTTAGTATCGGTGCATTACGCCAAAACAACTCTCAATGTGTCACGGAAATTGGTAGAGATTTCATTGAGAAAGTGAATGTGAAGCGAGTGTGAAGAGGGTCTTCAAAAAGACTGGTAAAGCAGTTGAGAATGTTCAGCAGTTCAAAAACATTTGGGCTAAGGCGTCCAAAAAATGTCATGAAACACTTGTACGGAATTTGATGAAAAGTGTTCGATCAAAAATTCGCAAATAGAACGTGGAAGAATAATATTAATTTCATCCAGTCTTCACTATGCTCAAGTTCAATCCCGCACAAAAAAGAATCATCCAATTTTTTAATAAAGCATTAATTTTTATATGATTTGAAAGAAAAAAATTTGGATAACTTATTTGCGATACAGTCCTTATGACATCTTGCATACGTTTGGAAACTGCTGAGTTCGACGGGAGAAGGTTAATATGGCATCCAGCGGTGTAATCAGCATCGTGTTGAATTTTTTCAATATCCACGCTGGAATTCCATCCGGACCAGGTGTTGTTACTTCTTCGGTGCGTCCTCCAACATTGCCACCGAAAATTCCAATGTTAAATGCATCCATAGGTAAAAAACTTGTTGCAGCCTCAACGTCAGATGACGACGGATTCGCAGTATGAAAAATCCTCGCAAAATGTGTAGCAAGCAGTTCATACTTGGTTTCCGCAGATGAGGCAGATTGAAGGCCACTCTCATTTCTTTTAGAATTGACAAAATTCAGAATTGTTTCGGATGTCTCCGTAAATTGTCCTGAACACGTCTAACATACTGGCCGTATAGATAACGACTGTAGCTGCGACTTGCTTTGTTGAATGCAAGTTTAGTGATATTATTATTTGTGCTGAGAAGTATTTTATCATCTCGATTTCGTTAAAGATACAGCGGACGAGAATTAGACCAAGCAGGCTTTCTCCGAAGTCTTGACAACGGAACACACTCAATCTTAAGTAGGGAACAATACGTGTACAAAGGTCCAAAACTGTCTCACTCTCCTCAATTCTCAATTCATAGTCCACCAGTTCAGATATTCATTTCAGATATGGACGTTAATTGATGTAAAGAAAGTAAGAAATGGAGTTTGCAATTTGTTCCGACTGGAACTCGTGCGAAATGACAAATCACATGAAATGTGTGAAAACGCTTGCAAATCAATTATTCAAACGAAACCTCAGCAATGACAGTGTACTCTATTTGGCTGAGAGTAGAAATCAAATCAAATATTCATTTTGGAATTGTGATACGTGATCATATGGTAGACAAAGTAGGCTGCTCAAGGCGTGAGAAAAATCATTCAATGTCAACTACGATTATTTCTTGGGACGGAGGTGTCAACGCAGTTTTTGTTTGAACACTGAACGATGGCCGATGATTGATATTCGATGTTAATGTATTTATTTTTCTCCATATTTGCTGCAGGATGTCTCCGGCCAAGTGGTACTAATTACCGGAGGAGGCGGCGGTGTTGGACGACATCTAGCGTTGAACTTTGCACGGCTCCGGACGCGAGTTGTCATTTGGGATATCAACAAAGATGGTGAGTAGCCATGCGAGAAAAGACAATAAGATAATTTATTCTTGCCAAGAGTACAAATCCGGTCAATGAACTTTTCGAGCGGCTCAACGCCGTCTTCTACTTAGCGCTGAATTTTAATCGTTCTAAGCATAAAAGTGACGGCAAAGTAAAGTGTCTCGATCATAGTGGTAAACACCGGCACAGTCATTTTGTACAATCCGCCGCAGGTGAAGCGAAACTGCCGTTGTGAATGCATGATCACGATCAATATCATACTTTTAACACTTTTATAATGTTTCACGATGCTTTCCGAATGTTTCATCTGTCCGGCCCAGTCCTGATAGTGAGGGCGTCAGCGATTAGGTGGTTCTACCATCGTTTTTTATCATAGAACAAGAGATGGACGAATGATAAATTTATTCGGTTATAGTAAATCAGAGACGCGGTACCTTGCCATCAGGTCGTCCACCAGATGTGCGTAGTAGTAGAATTCAATGATTATTACAAACACGTGTACACATCCCAAAAGTTGAATTCGTTGTCCTTGAGCATCACAAAAATAAGAGTTGATATCATCGTAACTATATAGAATCTAACCCAAGGAAAATGGGTTCCACAATTTTGCGCAGGTGTTTCATCATTCTGTAACGGAAAGGTACATGACAGTTCGTTGCAAATAATGCAAAACACTCAAAACATACTCAACTATTTCCCCATGCCGACTGATGCAGTAAACCAACCGTCGATCGAGTCCCGTCCACTGGACTTCCTCCCGCTGCATCAAGACTCTCGACCGGCCATTTGCTCTTCCGCAACGCAAGTGGCAGCTTCTCGTGAAAAATTTTCGCAAAACCTTTCGCCAAAATTTCCAGCTCCGTTTGAAACCAATGCATAAGAAACGAAACGAGCAGAATGGATGTTGCATAAATGCACTGATGCAACAGAGTGAAAACTCCATTCATCTGAACAAGGGCCACGTGATACCAGCTAACCTCGGTGTCACCGAAACCGATATAGGAACTGGTTGGCTTGGTAAGTGCCATCGAGGCAAGCAGGTTTGAAAAGGTTGAATGCCGCCAAAAGAAGAAAATCTTCCACGTGATGAAGTAGGTCTTCCGACGGAGCCGATAGCTAACGGGATCGTCACGGTGAAACACGTGTGCGTTGAAATAGTTGATCAGAGTTTGCGTTTCGTCGCAAGTTACTCTCACGATGGTCATCCTGGACATAGATTGAGCAGATAGTACGTCAGTGTGATGGAGTAGTAACCGAACTGCAGCAGAGTTTTCCACGGGACATTAGAACAAGGATGAAGATCACGGGTGGTGACAGGAGAAGTAGCACGAGGAGCCACCGTAGACTGCGCCGACCATCCATGGCTGTAAATGGAAAGTTGGGTAATAAATACAAAAATGCAACTTCACAATAAGCCAGGTGAAGGAAATAATTACAGCTCTTGTTATAAAAAATTAATTTGATATCAAATATGACAATATTTGAATATAATGTTGCATATAATTGAGTATAAATTTGAATATAAATGTGACGCAAATTACACATCAAAATTAGTTCTGAAATTTCTTCCATTTCGTCGACAGACTTCACGCTCAACAGCATTAATCCTACCGAAATAACGCATAAGATATCCAACGTGCGCAAAGCAGTCGGTATGCGTTGGAAAAGTGCTTGTATTGTTTGTAGTACAAAAGCAATGACTTCCAAGCGCGGCCAACCGTTCGTCGCCACATTTTCTCTTCAAAGCTGCTCTAATTTGTCCCACCTCGCACAACCTCGATCGTCGTGTTTGGATGGAAAAAGACAACACACCACCGCTTCACTCAACACAAAAACCAAGATTGGTGCGAAATGACACACAAAAGGTCTCCCAACGTCCGTGATCAACTTAGTTATTCAGTCGAATAAAAAAAATGCTTTAATTGTTACATAATTGGAACTGATGAGGAAAAGTTATCAACTTTGTTGTTTTCACGCTTCGTTCCAACTTTAGGTCTAATTACCTTCCTCTACCATTTTCACCCAGCGAAGTTCTTTTCCACTCATTGTCCACTCTGCTCGACAAAGTTTACAACAACCCAACGAGGACATTCGACATTTTTTTACAAAGATGTCAAAGTTTACACAGACAACAACAGCATGGCCTCCTCCTCAAGACCACACCTGCGTGGAAAGAAAGCGAAGGCAGCCGCATTAGTGATCATCGGAGAAGGAGAAAACAAAAGCGAAATCTTATTATGCAACCGAGGCATGTGTCTTCGTTCCACACCGGTTAGCTGTTGATCGGAGTGGTTTCGTTTCGTCAGCTGTGCGAAATGCGAAGAACTGGTTTTACACCAGCGGGCACCCATTGTACCTTCTTGAGCCCTGAGTGGTGATCAAGAACTTAATTTACTGTAATTTAATTGCTTGTTTAAATGGAACCAATTGTTTTTCTCCAAATGGAGCATGCGAACTAGAATGGTTAGACGTTCTCAAGATCCATTTAATCATCACATCCAATCTGACTCAAAATCCTGCTTAATCTCCGAAATTTAAATTTTTATTTCCGAAGTAATATTTTTGCCAATGTAAGCGTAATTTACTTATTTTGTTCATGTAACCTCAAGCAGAATACAAATGCTATGAAGATGTACGAGAACCGCTACACAACCTCTGTAACGAATGTAAAAAGCTTTTCACATTCAGCAGCTGAAGCGCCACTCTCGTAATTTGAGAGACTGCTGTTGCGGTTGAGGTGCTCGGCTAGAGACTCTATTTCAAGGCGGGTATTTTAAAGCTCAAACACATGATCCCAATTCAGCTTTCTCATTCAGCTGGACAAAACGTTGAATCCCTAATTTAATATTTGTTATTGAATGAGAGGAGATTCTGTCTCCTGCCGCAATAAGATCTAAACAACAGTTAAATCCCCAAAACACCCTATGTGGTAACGTCAACT
>JASCZW010009318.1:0-43398 GCA_034211315.2 Aedes japonicus | reverse complement strand
CTGCAGAAGCGTAAATCTATCTTATATATATAAAACAGAGTGGCATACGTAAGACCGCGCATAACTCGAGAACGGATCGTCCGATTTCAATTGTCTTTTTTTTGTTCTGTTCGGTTACGCTCAAGGAACATTTATAGAAAAAAAAAAGTTGGACAAATTTATGAAAAAATGAAAACTTCACAAATGATAGATTTACAATACACTTTGTATGGTTTTTTTTCGTTTTGATCGAGTTATCCTTGACATCGATCGTAGATGACGTTGATAGTCCACCTGACATTGCATCATTTCACGTGTGTTCTCTTTGTTCTGCTGTTGGTTCAGTTTTTCTTCAATTATTTTGAGTATTAATTATCAACTTTGAATATAGTGTATTAATAGTGAACGATCATTCAAGTGCAACTCAGCGTGACCTCGATAATTTCCGAAATATTGGTGCAATCAGTGAGGTACTGTATTCATTTTAGTATCCGTGATGAACTGAACTGTCGAAAAATCAAAACAATCCGAATGTGAACTTCGGTATTTTTTGAACTATTTTTCGCCTCTTCTACGCACACATTCTGAATTTCGTATTCTTCAACATTCCACTTCCAGTGTTCGGTAGACATTATGCCGCCGAGAAGAAAATTAAACATTGGCTCATGCAGTCGCAATGCACGAAGATTGGCGCATCGCCGGGCAAATCAAACCCCAGAGCAACGCGCCGAAACGAATGAACAGCTTCGAACACATGTGTCGCGAATTCGTGCAGGACGAACTCAGGAAGAACGAGAAGCACCATGCAGCTGCTGAACGACTGAGACAGCAGCGCAATCGCAATATGCATCGTCAAGTTGTAGCAAATACCAATCGTCGAGTGAGAAGAAGTGCCGTAAATGTCCAATTACAACGTGCCGCTTTCCGATATGATTGCACGGTTGACTACAGCGAGCTGCCGTGTGTTAATATTGGGCCCATGGATATGATTTGCCATTATTGCAATGCGCTAAAGTTCCATTCAGAAACACCAGGATTGTGTTGTGCAGGTGGAAAAGTCAATTTACCACAGTTGACTCATCCACCAGAACCATTGCGATCGTTACTTTACGGCGACTTACCAGAATCGAGACATTTTTTGGCGAATATCCATAAATACAACGGTTGCTTTCAAATGACGTCATTCGGTGCGAATATTGTTGAAGAACGTGGATTTAATCCAACATTCAAGGTAATTTTATCTTGGGTTTGCCTTTAATTAGATTTCTGTCGACCAACGGTACTAACCCATTTTGAACTTGCCACCACTACACAGATTCAAGGGCAAATTCATCATAGAACCGGATCATTGTTGCCGCCAGTGAATGAAGAACACAAATTTCTTCAAATTTATTTCCTTGGCAATTCGGATACCGAAATTGATCAGCGTTGTGCGATTAACCGTGCTGTGAAACGTCAGATAATTGGAGAAATGCAAGAACTTCTTCATGAACACAACGCTTTAGTTCGGTTATTCAAGACGGCATTGGAAGATATGCCTTCTGACGACCACACAATTATAATTAGAGCGGATAAACGTCCCACAGGAACTCATGAACGCCAATTTAATGCCCCCACAATTGATGAAGTTGCTGTCGTCATCGTTGGTGAAAATGTTGAATCGCGTGACATTATTCTGAAGCGGCGTAATGATGGTCAACTGCAACGTGTATATGAGACCCATCGCTCATACGACGCATTGCAATATCCACTCATGTTCTCCCATGGGGAAGATGGATATCACTTTCACATCTGGATGATCAATCCATCGACAGGTTAGTAATTGTGCAATCCATTTTTTTCATGTTTCAGTACAAAGTTTATGTATTGTGTCTCAGGTGAAGAAACAAACAAGAAGGTCAGCTCAATGAATTTCTATGCATACCGTTTGATGATTAGGCAAAATGTTGATAATCATTTGCTCCGATATCGTCGATTGTTCCAACAGTATGTGGTTGACATGTATGTCAAAATCGAAACTGAGCGGCTGAATTTCATCAGATTCAACCAAGCAAAGCTGCGGTCCGAGGAATACATACATTTGAGAGATGCAATAAGTTCGGAGGGAAATATCAACAACATTGGTCGCTTGACAATTCTTCCATCCACATATGTCGGAAGTCCACGGTACATGAATGAATATGCCCAAGACGCCATGACCTACGTGAGGAATTATGGGCGTCCCGACTTATTCATCACATTTACTTGCAACCCGAAGTGGACGGAAATATCTCAGCACTTGATACCCGGCCAGACTTCGAGTGATAGGCACGACATCACCGCACGAGTATTCCGGCAAAAGCAAAAATCTCTCATGAATTTCATTGTAAAGCATTGTGTTTTTGGTGAAGTCAGATGTTGGATGTACTCCATCGAATGGCAAAAACGAGGTCTGCCCCATTCGCACGCACTCATTTGGTTAGTAGACAAAATACGTCCTGGCAATATTGATGACATTATAAGCGCAGAGATTCCCGATCCAGAAATCGACACTGAACTGTTCGAAATTGTTACAACACATATGGTTCACGGTCCTTGCGGTCAACACAATCCAGAGTCTCCATGCATGGTTGGAAATAACTGCACGAAACGATACCCACGTTCTTTGCTCGCTGAAACCATCTCCGGAAACGATGGATACCCCCTGTATCGACGTCGTTCTCCCGAGGACAATGGCAGAACAATTACAATGAAAGTGAAAGGAAATAACGTTGTCGTTGACAATAGCTGGATTGTTCCCTATTCGCCGCTTCTCTCCAAAACATTCAAAACTCACTGCAACGTTGAATTTTGCAACTCCATCAAATCAATTAAGTACGTTTGCAAATACGTGAACAAGGGTAGCGATATGGCAGTTTTTGGGATTGCTGCTCCTGATGCTAACGACGAAGTGACGCGTTATCAATTGGGCCGTTACGTTAGTAGTAATGAGGCGATCTGGCGGATTTTCTCATTTCCGATTCACGAACGCTACCCGACAGTTGTCCATTTGGCTGTCCACTTAGAAAATGGACAACGTGTCTACTTCACTGAAGGAAACGCAGCCCAAAGAGCCAGTCGACCACCTGCAACGACATTGACAAGTTTTTTCGACATCTGCCAGAGCGATTTATTTGCCAGAACACTTTTATACTCAGAAATGCCACGCTACTATACATGGGATGCATCGTCGAAAAATTCCAGCGTCGAAAGCAAGGGCAAGCAGTTCCTGGATTCGTGAATGTTTTTTTCTTCTGACGCACTTGGACGAATTTATACTGTGCATCCGAAAAATGATGAATGCTTTTATCTACGTTTGCTTTTGGTTAATGTCCGTGGTCCAGCTTCGTTCGAGTCGCTTCGGACTGTGGATGGTCTACTATGTGCGACATATCGAGAGGCCTGTCAGCGGTTGCAATTGCTGGAAAACGACACTCATTGGGATTCAACACTCGCCGATGCCATTGTTACTGCATCTGCGAATCAAATTCGTACCCTGTTTGCGATCATCATCTCGACATGTTTTCCGTCGAATGTAGTCGAATTGTGGAACAATTACAAGGATGACATGGTTGATGATATTTTACATCGAGCTCGCACCACCACTTCGAATTACGAACTGGAAATTAACGATGAGATACGAAACGAGGCGCTGATTTTGATCGAAGACATGTGTTTGCTTATGTGCGGCAGTTTGTTGTCCAAATTGGGAATGCCAACACCAAATCGAACAATGCACAATGCATTCAATCGAGAATTGGAACGTGAACGAGAATATGATCAAGACGCTTTGAGACTGGTAGTTAGAACAAACGTACCGTTGTTGACTCCTCAGCAAACGGACGTCTACGACACTTTGATGAAAGCGATTGACGACCGAAATGGAGGCATATTCTTCATCGATGCACCTGGCGGAACTGGCAAAACGTTCCTTATTTCGTTACTATTGGCTTCGGTTCGTTCAAGATCAGAAATTGCGCTGGCGGTCGCCTCTTCAGGAATTGCAGCCACATTGTTGGACGGCGGTCGAACGGCTCATTCTGCGTTAAAGCTGCCGTTGAATCTCCAACTGACTGACGAACCAACATGCAACATTTCGAAGAATTCTGCAATGGCGAAAGTGTTGCAGTGTTGTACGATCATCATCTGGGACGAATGCACAATGGCGCACAAACGAGCATTGGAAGCACTCGATCGAACTATGCAAGATCTGCGCAGTAACTCAAGACTTTTTGGTGGCGCAATGATTTTGTTGGCAGGTGATTTTCGACAAACACTACCTGTCATTCCGCGATCAACAGCAGCGGATGAAATCAACGCTTGCCTTAAGGTTTCGTATTTGTGGCGACATGTAAAGAAGCTACAGTTGACGACAAATATGCGAGTCGCCTTGCAAAACGATCCGTCTGCCGAGATTTTCTCGAGTCAATTGTTAGCGATTGGCAATGGCGAAGTACCAGTTGATATTTCCACCGGATTGATTTCATTCCCGCCTAATTTTTGCCATATGACAACGACGAAAGAGGAACTCATTTCGAGTGTTTTCCCAAACATCGTCCACAATCATGAGAATCACGATTGGTTGAGTGCACGTGCAATTTTGGCACCAAAAAATAAGGATGTTGATGATTTGAATTTCGTAATTCAAAATGCAATTCCTGGACGATTACGTTCATTCAACTCAATTGATTGTGTGACTAATCCGGACGAAGCAACCAATTATCCAACTGAATTCCTTAATTCGTTGGATTTACCAGGATTACCACCACATCATTTACGACTGAAGATTGGTTCTGTTATCATCATGCTCCGGAACCTAAATCAACCAAAATTGTGTAATGGAACAAGATTGGTCGTAATTCAACTCAAGAATAATGTCATTCAAGCAATGATTCTCAAAGGCAAATTCAAGGGCGAGGAAGTGCTCATTCCAAGAATTCCACTAATTTCAAACGATTTACCTTTCGAGTTCAAACGAATACAACTTCCGGTTCGCCTTGCATTTGCAATGACGATCAATAAATCACAAGATCAATCTTTGGAGGTGTGCGGGATTAATCTCGAATGCCCATGCTTCTCGCATGGCCAATTATATGTTGCATGCTCGCGTGTTGGAAAGCCTTCATCATTGTTTATTTACGCGCCGGATGATGGAACAAGGAACGTAGTCTACCACAAAGCACTGAATTGAACTGGCGCAAGATTCTGCAAACCTCCACAATCATTCAAATAAAGAATATAAACTCAAACAAATTCGAAAAGTGTTTCATTCAATCAATATCTAAAATTAGAGTGCCGTAATCTGTTCTCGATCGCAAATGAAAGATAAAAAAAATTGAGGTGACTGGCTGAAAGTAACCTTGAAAAAAAAATTATGAATTTTCGGAATCATAATCGGTTAGAGCGGAACAAAGTTCGCCGGGTCAGCTAGTATAATATAAATTCAGAAGCGTATATAGGTAGGTTTCCCTTGCCTCAGCCTAGTATGCAACAATCGATAACAATTTCTATCATAACTCATAAGGTTTTTTAGCTGGAAGCAAAATTTAACCAGCTATTCACTTGCTTAGATATGTTTAATAAGCCATCTAGTAGTATGTATCACGAAAAGTTACACAACTCATTTTATAAAGTCAGAAACTTTCGATTGATATGGATTTAATGTTGGTCTATAAGCACCAAATTGGGTCTATTCGTGGATGCAACTTCGTTCCATTCGATGGATTTGTTATTGAATGTTGGCTATGTAGCTTTTTGTCGATATTCTGATTCAAGGCGTTCCCAGCTGTGTTCGCTCTACCTCACAAACAATTTTACTAACTATGAAACTATACATAAACTGCTAAGAAATACTTAATTGATTTTAACATATGATTTAGCGGTCATGCGGCAATCAAAACATAAAAATTCGCTCTACACTGATTTTGTTACTTCAGATTGTGTTAAGATGAGCTATATGAAAAACATTCAACCGGAACTCAGACATTTGCATTGTAAATGTTACCAATAACAACAGACCATAATTGGGAACCTAGAAAAAAATATGTCCTTAACATTGGGTCTATGGTCTTCATGTTAAATCATTCTTATTTTACCTATGTGACCTGTTAGTTTATAACGTGTGACTATTTCGGCAAATTTAGATCATTCGGAAAGCGTGTAGATAATCTGTTCAGCTTAACCAGTAAAGTTATGGTGTCTAAAAAGTTAATGAAATTGAAAATTACCCGAAAGTGAACAACTATAAATTCATTAATTATGTCTCAATTGCTTTGAAATAGATCAGGCATCCTGATAGCAACATGTTTTTGTTGATTATCGCCGAAATAATGACATATTTGGTACATAGGCCGAATCAAGGAGCTAGGCTAACATTACATCCCGTTACCCTATAAGTAATTATCACATAGAATAAAATTGTAATTATTATGCAAATGTGGGAAAGTGTTCAAATGTGGGTCTATGGATCTAAAATTCGGCCTTTCGGTAAAATTTACCTGTCTTTAATTTTTCTTTATATTGATATGTAACTTTTCTCTGTGGGGGTTTGACCAAAGTCTACGCTCCATACAAAAATTCAAAAAATTGTATGGAGAAAAGTGTGCGTTGGGGGAGGTCTGTGATTGTCAAAAATGAGTACGTGGTTTATGCACAGGTCCTAAGTGGTACACCCTTACGCTGAACTGGTCGGCATGACGTGGCGCAAACGCTCAGTAGGGATTCTTTGTCCTGAAGCTAAGAGTTTAGTTTTTATTATCTAAAAATCTAAAACTCTAAAAATCTAAATATCTAAAAATCTACTAGAGGTCTAAAAATCCAAAATTAGAAAAATCTAAAATTTTAATTATCTAAAAATCTACTAAAAATCTAAAAATCTAAAAACCTTTAAATCTAAATATCAAAAAATCTCAACAATTAAAAGGTAAATATCTAAAAATCCACTAGAAATTTAAAAATCTAAATATCTTAATATCTAAAAATCTAAAAATACAAAAGTCTAAATATCTAAAAACCCTACTAAATATGTAAAAATCTAAAAATCTTAAGATCTAAAAATCTTAAAATCGAAAAATCTGAATATTTAAAAATATACTAGAAATCAAAAAATCTTAAAATCTAAATATCTATAAATTCTGACATATTTAAACTCGGCCACCACATTTTTCTATTTACACTCTGTGAATTGTCTGGCCAAATTAAAAAAAAAACTGGTAATAATAAAAGGAAACCCCCAAAGCCGGCATTTCCCTTTTCTTAAAATCTGAGAATAAAAATAAATAAATATAAAAAATAAAATATTAAAAAATTTAAGAAACTTAAAGTATTAAAATTAACAATGAAAAAAATAATTCAAATTGCTATAAAAATCATTTCCTCAAGAGCTTAAAGATCCAAAGATAATCCAAATTTTAAAGAATTCAGAGCAGTGAATTATACCGAACTATCAATATTTTTACAACATTACTACAATCACGTATAAAACAGAATACACTGTGCACTGATTAACCGGTTACTTCAGTGGTTAGCCAAGTTATTTGATTCGGGATTTGTCATGTTCATAGGCAATGCTTGCATGGGTAGCCTTTGTGCGATGAGAATTTTACGGAAGAAGTCATTGTTTACGTTTGTCAGTTAAGCCCTTATGAAAAATCTTTATCGATATAATAAATTAAAAAAACACCTCTTATTAACACAGTCTTGACTATTCAATGTAAAAATCTGGTGTGTCCAATCACTGTTAATTTACACTGATCGTTAAAGATGTTTTTTGAACTTTCTCACGCCTAACAAAATGTTATCATTTTGTGGACTCTATATGTTTAAGACTACGAGCGTTCAGACTACGAGCTATATCACTTGATATAGCGAATCTTTATATGAACCGTCAGATGCATTATTTCCAGTGAAAAGTAGATGTACGAACATTGATATGAAGCTAGTCTATATCAAGTGATATAGCTCGTAGACTGAACGGCACATTTCATTTTCTTTTATTTTTGACAAAATTATGAAATAACATTAAACATATTTACCGATTCGTTAATTATGAAGAAAATATGAAAGTTTGTTAGTTACCTTTGCCCAACCATATTTAATATATCGCCTAAGCATAGAAAGATAGTTGTGTTCTATTCACCAGTATTCAATACAATGTTTAGTTTATTTCTTAATTATTGATAGCCTAATACTTCAGAATATGATTTCGCTGAATTTAAATCCCTGCGCATTTTAAATGTGGCTGGATTTTTGATTTTCCGTGTCAAAGTTTCGTCAATCTCAGCCCTTTGAAATTACATCAGAACAAAATGTTTGGACAAGGTTCCCGAGGGGGTTTTAAGTTTTTGTTTTGCTTTGATTAGACATACATTGCAAAACACTTTGTCAGGAAGCAGATGATGTGTAAAACCATTTCTGACATGTTTTAAATAGTGCACCAATTTTTTTGAACACATCGCTGGTTCGATTACAATTATTTGTGGTATCAATATGTACACTTGCGATGGAAATTTTCTCGACATTTAAGGCGGACATTTCATTATTTTTAAATTCAAGTTTACTCGCGAAATTGCCAAAAGTCAAAACACTAAAATGTACACTGAAGTTTCTAGAACGAAACGACAAAGCTGATCAGTATTTCACACGCACACCCTTTGTATAGCACATCTCATCGATATGTTATAATTTGTCATCAGTAATAAAAGCATGTTTCAGAAGGGCTAATGAACTTAACTTAACTAAACTTAAAGCATATACGGTGAAAATTTTTATCGGCGTGACTCAAATTGCCCGGCGGCGCGGGCAAAAAAAATCAGCGGCGCGCCGGTCGAAAATAGCGGCGGCGGCGGCGCTATAAAATCGTCGGCGGCGGCGGCGTGGCGCAGCGGCGCACAGGTCTACTTGTAAAGAGGTTGAAGTAGAATCGAAATGTTCTCCTGTTGAAGCGATTTGTGAAATACAATTCCACATAGCCATGCGACGGTTCTGCAGCACGGAGCGCCGCTTAGCGCAGGATGACAATCTTCGGAAACAGTACGTAGCCTTCATGCTGGAATTAAAAAAAATTATCATATGAGGGAGATCCATGACAATCCGGACAGCTGTATCAAACTGTACTTTCTACCACATCACCCTGTAGTGAAAGAGGATTCTACTACAACCAAGGTTCGGGTTGTATTCGATGTGTCCTGTAAAACTTCGACCGGTGTGTCATTAAACGATGCTCTCAAGTCACTGATTCCTTTCAGCAGCTTTTGCTCTGAGGCAGGACATCTACGTGGATGACGTCATGACTAGTGCACACGATGTAAACGAGGCGTTTAAATTACGCAACGGACTTCAGCAGATGATAGCAGCAGGAACGTTCCAGCTGAGAAAATGGGCATCCAACTGCCCAGAGGTTTTACGAGGCGTTCATCCCCAATACTTGATGATTCAGCAGGCAGACGGCGCACAGTGATTCCATTCCATACAAAACGCGGAAAAAATCTTAAAATGGATTTTACATAGCTAAGAAATGCTGTAAATTGTTGCACGTTTTCGTTCGTTTTCAGCGATTGCTGCTATTAACCAACATCTTGATTTGACATATCCTGAAAAAGTTTGTTAAGTCTATTGAAATTTCACAGAACTAACATTTATACATTTTAATTTACTCTTGCCATATTCACTATTTGCTTGGTGATGTTGATTTTATAACAGCAATCCATTTTTATTTTTGCTGACCTAATAGTTATTGTTCATGAGTTAGGAGTTTCTCCTGAAACAGGGAATTGATTGAAAGTAAGTTATAGACAAATGGACTTACAAAAACAATAAGTATTGTTCAAATTATCTGGAGTAAAATCAATAAAACAATATCACCAAGTATAATGATATTGTGAGTTTTGACACAGTTGACGAAAATTGAACTGTTAAATCAAAAACTATTCGAATGACACACAGCGCTGCACGAATCAGATCAGCTCAGATTTGGGTAAATGTCCATTCGCAAACCGGAAATGAAAAATACTCTCAGTAATAAGAGCAAAAGCCTGCCACAGATTCCTTTGCAGCTTCTTGTATGCAAGGCACTAGATACTTTTAAATCATAAGAGGAGAAGAAAGGATCAAAACAATAATTGGACAAATAAGACATAATAATTAAAAGTATATATAAACTATTAGCTAAAAATTATAAAATTATTTTAATGTTAATATATCAATCACGAAAACACAAGTAACGATAAAAATGGTGGTGATGATGATAAAGATGAATGGTAATGGTAATGAATAAACAATATCATATAAGATAACATATATAGTGAAGGGATATTATAATATGAACTGGAAATTACATGTGTGCCCACTGCTGTCTTGTTGCGATTGAAGACAAACTTGCGCATCCATTATGAACCAGAAAACTTATACAATATATGGCAGCCATGAGAAAAAAATGAATTTTAAATGTTTTTTTACAATGATGACCTGGAAGACCTGAAAGATATGAGAACGGAAAATAATGATATGATTTACCGGTCGCACCCCCTCACTTCGCTATTGTCAAAATGACAACATTGCCCAGGTTACGCCAACCAGCGTCTCCATGTTTCAGCTGGCAGTCTTTTGTGATCATATGACTCGTGGAGGCGTGAGGTAGGAACTTGTGATGACCAGAGGTCGGTCGCACCCTCCTTCGATGTTGTCAACTCACCATTTGAAGCCCGGTTGTTTCATAAAAAGAAATGAGAAGAAAAATTAGTCTTTTCCATTTAATTCCAACTACATAGGCAGACTTCTTCAGTGTCGTGTACTAATAACTCGACTGGTTGTTTCATGCAAATCGGTTCAGTAGTTACTTGAAAAAATGAGTTAGAAATTTTGTTACACATATAAATTACCTACACACATACTTTTCTACACACAGTCATTTAGTTAATCAAACTGAGTTCGTTGTACATTGCACTCGGTCCTCCAGGCTTGGGATCAAAAGCTGGGTTTCCAAGATGTATGTAAAAAAGGTAAAACCGTGGTAATCTAGTTCGAGATTTATGTATATAATCACCAATTTCAAGGGTTTCCCGGAGATTCCAGGGCTTTGGCCCCCCAGAACCTCATTTGCGCAAGTTTGCGCAAGACAAACCTCTGATTTTCAGAAAGCTGGTACAGAAATATTCAAAATAAGCCAATTGTGGTGTTTGTGCGCATGTGTGCAAACCTTTGAAAACTAAGTTAAAATTTTTTTCTCAGATTCTCCATACATTTTATATAGGGTAGTAAAAAAACCCGACCTACATGGTCCCATAGTTTGAAAAAATGTGGAGACCACAATGTTCATCCAGTAATCATAAAATTTAAGGAAAAGAAATTTCAAATAGTGTACAAAATAAGAAATACATATATATTGTAAAATGAGGAAGTTGATTTTACCACGTTTTTCCGCCTTGTAATCACTGTGCGGCGTTGACTTGGAGCAGCATTCATCAGTGTCAACTCTTGGCTTCATTTGGATTCCCGATCAGGATAAACTAAAGTTTAAATTCAAGGCCACAGTATTGTATCCTAATGATCACCTCACGAAACGGAAAATACAATTCACAATTACAACATTGTTTGATCCAACAGGGCTCGTGGGTGCAACAATAGCAGCGAAGATATTTATGCAACGTTTATGTACCTTACAGGATCAAAATGATACAAAATTGCCCTGGGATGACGCTGTACCTCAAACGGTGGGTGAGGAATGGGATCAATTCTATGCAAACCTACCATTGTTGCGTGCGATTGAGGTTTAACGGTGTGTGGTCATACCTTCGGCGATCAACGTAGAAATTCACACATTCTCCGATGCTTCGGAGAAAGCGTACGGTGCTTGCCTTTATATACGGAATCAGAACTCACCACCATTGAAAACTCAATCGATCTCAAGATTAAAGCTTTGTGGAGCTCTGTTGGCTCTGAAGGCGAAGGAATCAATCCGAATAGAAGCACAAGTTTACTTCCAGACAGATTCAACGTGCGTTCTAAGGTAGATCAGAGCATCTCCAAACATTTGGACAACTTTTGTAGCCAATACAGGGTGTGGCAGAAAATAATGCTAAAATGTTCAAACTTAAGTATTAGGTTAATTCGTGTAGCTAGTGACTAATTTCTGTTGAAAGTGTATTTGTTTATGTTTACTTCCAAGTGCTGCATCCAAACATTCTATTTGTTTTATTGCAAATTCGTCAAAATGTTCGCGAAAGAAATGATCACCAGTTTGTTGCTCGCCCAGAAGAAGCCGAAAGAGATTGCCAAGGTGGTAGGGTGCCATTTGGCAACAGTCTACCGCAAAAAAAAGTATCTGCAGGATGGTCCTAAGTAGTAGAAGCCGAGAAACGAACGTTCACGCTTTGCACGCTTGACAACCGAAGAAACAAAACGGTCGTTTAGCCCACCAGCCTCGACCCACATGGGAGATAGTTGGGGAAAAACCATTCTGTGAAGAATCAGTCTGTAAAGAAGATCCTTTCACAAAGCCTTCCAACGTCATATCTCCCAACGGATAAATTTCTCGGGAGTACTCTGGTTGAGATCGAGAACATAGTAAATTGTCGCCCGCTAACATATGCTTGCGTTGACAACGAGTGCTCCCCACCGTTGACACCAAATGACTTCCTGGTTGATTCATCGCCTTTCGATGACAGCGATGAAACACCTGGAAGACATCGCAACGTCTTCATTGTTGACCAAACCTTAAACCAAACGCTACCCGAAAGCTAATGAGGAGATTTTCGATTTGTTACGGAAGTCTATCCAGGAGCTCAACTCTTCCGAAAGCACGTGGAAAAGATCCTTCGTGAGTACATTCATTCTGTGCGTCGGTAAGTCCAGGATCTATTGATTTACAAGTGTCTGGATGAAAACTTTGACATGTCGCAAGTTGACATGGTTGGGGTGTTCAATCAGCAAACGCCAGCCAACTGCATCCAGCAGAGCCTGTTCGAGCTGATCAGACTGCTAGAGGAGAGCTACCCTTCGTTGATATCGCTGGCCGGTGCCATGCTAGGATTGAACTCCTATCTGGCCAACTCGCTCGCTGTGTATATATGTATGTATGTATGTGTGTACAAATAAAATAATTATGAATAAATGAGTGGATGAACATTATGGATGTATAGGGTATGTGTCCCTTGGCCCAGCCTATTATGCAACAATCGATTACATTTTTCATTGTAACTCATAAAGTATTTGAGCTAGAAACAAAATTTAACTAGCTATACACTTCCTAAGATATGTTTAATAAGCAATCTGGTAAAATGTATCACGAAAAGCTACACAACTTGTTTTATAAAGTCAGAAACTTACGAGGGATATGGATGTAATGTCGGTTTATGGGTACCAAATTGGGTCTAATCATGGATGCAAGTTCGTCCCATTCGATTGATTTTCTATAAAATGCAATCTTCGTACGGGTTTCTTCCTGATTTTCTGATTTAAGGCTTTCCCAGCTGTATTCGATCTACCCAACAAACAATTTCACAAACCAAACTGAACTTAAACTGCTAAAAAACACTTAAGTGAGTTTTAAACATGATTTAGCGGTCATTCGACAATCAAAACATTATAATTCGCTTTACACAGATTTTGTTACTTTAATTTGTATTAAAATGAGCCATATGAACAACATTTAACCGGAACTCAGACATTTGTATTGTAAATGTTACCAATAACAACATTTTTACTACGCTTTTCATACAACAGGCCATATTTGGGAACATAGAAAAAAATATGTCCCTTACATTGGGTCCACCGTTTGCTTGTTAAGTCATTGTTATTTTACTAATGTGACCTGTAAGTTTATAACATGTGACTATATTCTGTACATCTTGGCTGCACTATTCGGTTTATAGGTTCAATTTCGGCAAATTTAGATCATTGGAAGATCGTATAGATAATCTGTTCAGCTTAACCAGTAAAATCATGATGCCCCAAAAGTTCAAGAAATCGAAAATTACGTGGAAGTGAACTACTATAAATTGATTGATTATGCCTCAATTGCTTTGAAATCAACCGGTCATCCTGATAGCAACATAAATTTGATGATTATCGAAGAAATAATGACATATTTGGTACATAGGCCGAATCAAGGAGCTAGGCTAACATTACATCCCGTTACCCTAGTAGTCCATTTTTTGAAAAGAATATAAACGAAAAAGCTTAACTATAGCAGCCATGGGTATTTTGTTTTTATTTAAATATTTTACCCAATTTCCATAAAAATCACATTTTAGAATAATGAGTAAACCTAACCCAACATCAAATAAATTATGGGTTTACCTAAATTTGGGTTTTGAGTAGATTACCCAATTTTGAGTAGTTCCAATTTTTATGATTTTGAGTCAACTTCACTCAATTTTGGGTAAATCCGAAGGGAGGAGGGGGTGTTTCTTTGGACAGTGACACTGCATCCAATGAAAGAGAGGCTGCAGACAAAAAATACCTCAGAAGAACTACACAGAAAAAAATAATTAATTTTAACAAGCGCGTAAAATTTCGTCTCGTTTAATTTCCAAGCCTTCTTCCATTGCTTTCTCAGCATGTTGAGGACTCCAATGATCAGTTAGTGATAGGACCGCGATGGCCCAGGTGTATAGATGGGATTTTAGGAAAATTAAACAATTGGATCAGAAAATTAAACAGTTGAATTATTCAGCCTTGAAGCCAGATAACGCCTGAATCTAGCCTGTTGTATGCAAGATTGCAAACTTTGTTGCATGCAAACATTGTTTACGCCTCCTCTGGCTTGGAATTAAACGAGACGAAGTTTTACGCGCTTGTTAAAATTAATTATTTTTTTCTGTGTAGCGTGTTATAAATATTAAGATGTTTCAATATCCAATTAGCTCATAAGTTCTTTGTAATTACAAAAACGACCCGAATGACCAATTGGTTAAAAAGTCTTAAATAAACAAACAACAACAACCTGTTAGCGGGATTCTAATAACTACAGGTTATGTGTAGGTCTGCAGCAAACTAACTCTATCACCGGTATAAGGTTTTTCTCCCAATTTGCAGGAACCATATATAAATATATTCTCCGAAGTGGTAATTTGAGTTTGGAGAAATTAAACAAAAAAAAAAAGCTGGGTCAGGTATACAACAGCTAGGTTATCGTAGGACCGCGTTGGTTTAACCCTTCTTATAAAACTTTCTAAATACTGAGCCATTGCTTACGGTCGTCAGTTCGGGCTTAGTGGAAAATCTTTGTCGAATTCACCACTCTCGACTTAATGTCTCAAACAATTCAATGCTCCTTTATTGTAAAATTTAATTAAAGGTCCGGAAAAGGACGGTGTTTATGATACGCGTTTGAAATTAATTTATTTTTTTCGGGCATTTGGCCAGCAGGATACCATCATGTGCTGTATTCAATACAGCATAGTAGTTTATTGAACTCCTTGTCGCTGAAAATGGCGAACGGCAATGCTTGGGATGATTCTAGTAATCTAGCTGTCACAAACATCGTTTTCTGCTGGAAGGTGCCCCTCAATTGAACTTGAATATTCCAATGAAATCATTTGCCTACAAGATATGCACGAGAATGCAGTACGAAGCAAATTTTACAAGAGGGGGCAGGCTTAAGTTATAAAACCAGACACCGGTAAAAAAGCAAAATAATTTTGCAGCTGAGGGGTGTGGCTATTGTCGAATTAAAGGGTGTCCACGATGAAATTGCCACACTATGAAATTGCTCTAACTTTTTAACCGTTGGGTAGAATTTAATGAAAATTTGAGTGAATTTAGTTCATAGTGCATTATTTACATCCTGCAAGTTTTGAAGTCCTGTGATTAAAACTCGCGGAAATGGAGTCGAAAGAACAGCTCGTGCGTGATAAAATCTTGCGCATTCATCACGAGAACAAGGATCTCTCGCATCGTTCCATCGCTAAAACGTTGGGAATCGCGAATTCCACGGTGTCGCGAGTGATTAAGCGGTTCGAGGAACGGTTGACCACCGATCGGAAGCCCAGAAGTGAAGGAAAAAGTATTCCGTACAACACCAAAAATCACAACCGCGTAGTTGGGGCCTTCAACCGAAATCCGAACGCCTCCGTTCGGGATGTGGCTAAGAAGCTGCACCTAAGCCGAAGTATTGTCCAGAAGGCCAAAACTAAGGCTGGGCTTCGAACGTTCAAGGTACAAAAGGCCCCTAATCGCGACGAGAAGCAGAACAAGTCCGCCAAAACCCGTGCCAGGAAGTTGTACCTCAACATGCTGACGAAAGTTGAATGCTGCATCATGGACGACGAAACATATGTGAAGGCCGACTTCAAACAGATCCCCGGCAACCTGTTTTTCGCGGCCAAGGATAAGTTCAGCGTTCCGGAGCATGTCCGCACTCAGAAGATGTCCAAATTTGCGAAGAAATTCCTGGTTTGGCAAGCCATCTGCACGTGCGAGAAGCGGAGTGCACCTTTCGTGACCCAGGACACGATGAACGGACAGGTGTACATAAAAGAGTGCCTCCAGAAGCGGCTGCTTTCTCTCCTGAAGGCCCACAACGTCCCAACAATCTTCTGGCCGGATTTGGCCTCATGCCACTACTCCGAAGACGTGCTGAAGTGGTATGCGGACAATAAGGTCAATTTCGTGCCGGAAATGTTCAACCCTCCCAACACTCCGGAGCTCCGCCCCATCGAGAAGTACTGGGCGATTATGAAGCAGCACCTTCTTAAACGACCTAAGGCAGTGAAGACAGTCGAGGAACTGAAGAAAGTATGGGTTTACATGCAAAAAACGGTTGATTCACAGGTTGTGCAGAATCTTATGGCCGGGGTTAAGGCCAAGGTGCGGGCATTTGTGTATGGACTGTAAATAAAATACGAGTAAAATGGTAAAATGAAGTTTAATAGTTATTTCTCAATCCCTGAAAATTTGATGGCAATCGGATGAAAACTCGAATTTTGCGAATCAATTTTGTGTGTGGCAATTTCATCGTGGACATCCTTTAACATAGAATAAAACGGAATGAAATAAAAAGAAGAAGACAATTGGAACCATTTGTTACCCGTTTTTGAGGTCCCGAAGAGGGAAAACCTGTTTCAACCTGTTCATATGCAGATTTGTATGGGAGCAAAAGTAGGTCATTTTAAAGTAAAAAATTTAACTACTTATACTAATTGCACTTAATTAAAGTTTCTATGCAAAACATTTGTAAGTTTTTCTGATCAAATTGTGTACAAATAAAGTCATTCTGTTCAGTCAAACGAGAGTGATTAGCGTTCAAAAACCTTTCACTTTTGTGTAACGCTCTCATTTTTCAAAATTTTGAAGTGACACCTGGTGTAGAAAAGAGAAACATAGTCATACGTTAAAAAAATCGCACGGGGTGATGATTCGTTTCATGAAGGTGGAACATGGATACTTTTGGTCCTCGGGATTCATGTCTCCAGCAACCTTCTTTTTATGGACTTTTTGCACGAAATTCAGGCTTTCATGACGGTTTTCAATTCCAGTTTTCCTAATCATTCGCCACGTTCTCGTCGGCGGTCGATGCGGAATGGCTTCCGTTACAAGACCACTTCACGGCCACTTTGCAGCTCTCTGTATCGTGCGTATGCTCTCGACTTAAAAAAAACAAACAAATTTCAAATGACTGTCTGGAGCATTTTCAACGATTCCACACAAATTCGTTAGGAACACAAAATTTCAAACAAACTGTTTGTTAAACCTTTGGTAAAATGCGACAAAACACAACAACTTGTCTGATATAAACAGCAGCGAAACAAACACTAATGCTTCGATCACGCTCAAATTACTATCAGATATCCCGCTTCTTTTTGAGAATAGAGTACACACATATATTTGCTATTTTTAGTTGAGATGTCAAAGCTCAATATTTATGAGATAAAATTGCTACCTCAAACCACAACCGCCTTTGCTTTCTGCCATCACAATCACCATTGATTCCCAAACCAAACATGCGTGAATGTGCCATTGATTCCTAATGAAAAGAAGAGAAGAACATTCCCGACGATGATCCCATAACTGTAAAAAGTAATGAACCTACATTTTTTGCAATCGATTCGACAAAATTGAACCTTCTGAACCTCACCCCACGCTTTCCTCTCATATGGCCCGTACAGTTCCAGTTCATCTAAATTGTCGCAACTACTACCTTACGTTCTGCTCGAGTCCGGAGAAGCCATATTTGCGAACGTTCGGCGCGCGCGGGTGTGAAAGTACCTACACCCTCCCCAAATGCCCCTCCCCATAACATCTCCCGACCCACCGACCGACCGACCGACCGACCGACCCGTGACGATGGCGAAAGGACGAAGCGCCCCGAGCGCCAGATAATACGGCTATACGGGAGGATCAGAGAAGTGTATAAAAATGGGATCTAAGAATATGAAGTTAAGTGAATAAAAATGGTCAAAGGATTTAAATGTGGTTTATTGGGAGTAGAACAAATTTTTACTTTTAGTTTTATAGGAAAAATTGACGCTTTCTACGCTGGAGTGGTGGAGTGGGAGGAAGACGACGGCGACCGCGAGGCACTGTTGTCGCCTTTGTTCCCGATGTGCCATAACTGCAACGGACGGAGAGGACGGGATGGGATGCTAGTTAGCAGTGCTTTGGGCCTTGCCATGGAAGTGGGGCGGTCTATTCCCCCGCCTCTCTGGAAACACTTTTAATGTCCTTTCTGGTGTGCTTCGCTTTGAGCACGATGTTGCACCAGCCAGCAGCAGTGCCGTTGTCGTCGTCGTCGTTGCTCGGTTCTTGGGATAAATGCGATTTTTATGTGCTCTACTTCTCCGGCAGGACGACCGACGAGGCACACCGTATAAAAGTCATTTTACTTACTTTTGGTACTTCGGGCACTTGTTTAACCTCGCACTATTTTGCTACATCTTTGCCAAGCGCGCCCCGGGCACATACTATTTATGTCATTTGTATCCTTTTGGGGTCGATCTTTCTCGGCTCCCCTCCTGTGTGGAAACGGGAAGCACAGTTTCCTAGCGGGGGGAAATTGCTTCCTCATCCGAGCGGAGAAACGAAACTACACGGACCATAAAACTAGAGTGTAACACTAAAGATTTGACCATTCGAGCGCCTGCAATCTGTGCCATCCGGCAGTAGATAATGCATAAACAGAGCTTTCGGGTCCAATTTTGTGTAATTAAAAGATTTGTTTAGGGCGGACTCAGGATGTCCTCAAGTGGAAATTTATTGGGGAACGGGTTTTGCGAATGGACAATGAAATTTGCGAGGGATAGAATGAATGTTATGATTCTATGAAGGGTGTCTGTTAGGGCTGTTTATTAGAGCCGTATGTTACACGCGCACTACCTGGTGGATTTTGAAGGAACTAACAAAAAATGTCACAAGCTTGTTTTCTTGCTTGACGCCTGTTGTAGGCGTTTATTTTTCGCTATTTTTATACGTTCCCCTGTCGGTGATCGTATTTTAAATGGATTCTTTGAAAAAAAAAATACTCGCGGCTTCATGGTAAGTATTTGCCGCAATAAACCATTTAGTTAAAAAACCATCTGGAAAAAAATGTCAAGGAGGTTATCGATCTTTTTTTTAAGGAAAACTGAGGACAAGGAAAAAAATGCAAATTTGTTTGGGATATATCCTGAATATTTGTGTTCCAAAGTTCCCACCCGTTAGATGTTCCGTTCGAAGTAAAACTTCGTATTGGTTCGGATTATAGTCACTGCCCGAGTAGCACATTAAAGTCGAAGTAACCTTTTTATGACTGAATTAAGTTCTAAAGCAGTTATTTCAACCGATTTACAACAAGCGTGACACTAGGGTGGGTACTTCGGTGCATGCAAAGCGGGGGCACTGCTAGATGTAAGCACATAACCGCGTGTTTGCTACATCTTTCTAAGTAAGTATAATTCTTACACAAACAAAACTATAAGGTACAGCCCAATGGGGTTGTGCGCAAAGGTGACGTAGGACTACGCAGCAATGTGCAATCTGAATCGCTTGATTGTTTAAGGATTGGCCGAAATTGGTCTTGTTCCAAATCTCACTCCCATACACTAAACGTTCGCACTACAACCTTAATTATTTGATATAGCCTGTCTTGGTATCTACATTCATACATCTTGCTTTCACTGGAAATAATATGTATGACATATGATATTAAGATACTCTATGTCACGTAAGGTCTGTATCCATATTAATCCGGACACCTTCAAATAATTGTAACTTTTGAAATATTGCACGTAGGAATGAAAAATTTCACTGTGGTATTGCTGAAAGTCTATGATGAAAAAGACTATGATTGATGTTTACATTTCATGTTTAGAATTCAAGATGGCGACGAAATAACAACAAGTGCGCGAGCGAATTTTGAACGGGCGTACGACAAATCCTGACTTGTCAATACGGGACCTTGCAAAAACATTGGATTTGCCTAAATCCACTGTTCACGATGTGCTCAAATCATTTTCGGAACGTTTGACGGTGGAGAGTAAAACGAGAAGTGACAAAAACATTGGACGCGCTGATCCTGTCATGGACCGAAAGGTGAAAAGGATATTAACGAAAAACCCAAATCTCTCCATTCGAACGGTGGCTCGTAAAATAGGGATGCCGCCTGGTTTTGTCCAAAAATCAAAACAACGTTTGGGACTTAAGTCGTATAAAGTAAAAACAGTTCCAAATCGTAACGACAAACAGAACTTGGCAGCAAAATCACGGGCTCGACGTGTGTACTGCGAATATTTGACGAAGTTTTCATGCGTTGTTATGGACGATGAAACTTATGTCCTGGAGGATTTCAAGCAGCCTCCAGGGCTGGCTTTTTATTCTGCTATGGCCAGAAATACTACAGCTGAGCATTTCAGAACGAAGAAGGCATCGAAATTTCCCAAAAAATACCTTGTGTGGCAAGCAATTTGCACTTGCGGTAAAAAGAGTAAATCTTTCGTCACTACAGGCACAATCATCAAGGAGATCTATCAGAAAGAGGGTCTGCAGAAGCTATTGCTACCCTTCATCAAAAGTCACAAAGAAAAACCTTTGTTCTGACCCGATTTGGCATCATGCCACTAAGCTAAAACTGTGATGGAGTGGTACCAAGCAAATCAGGTGGAAAGAAGCAAGGAATCAAAGACATCAAACACTTCCAGCAAATTTGGACAAAGACGGCTTCTTCGATTTCTGAAGAGTCTGTACAAACCCTAATGGACGGAGTTAAGCGCATAGTTCGAAAATTTTATGCAAATACCGAATAACTATGTTTTGTCTTCACGAATTGTTAAAACACATCCCATGAATCTGAAATAAATAACTACGACGGAAATGTAATGCGAAATTTATTTTTTATTCATGTGTTGAGGTGTCCGGATTATTGCGGATACAGACCTTAATATACACTGTAGTTCAAATGGGTTATTCGTCATTTGGGACACTTTTACCCAAGATGCAGGTTTCATGCTCCTCCAATTGCATACGGGTTCTACAACACTGCCAAATATACAAATGTTGGAAACATTACGGCTTCGGCACACGAAAGATATTTTTCACAATCGTGTTGGTGTATCAACAATCGTACCACCTTTAAATATGTATATACCTTGCACGCACAGGCGATGTGTGTAGAGTTTAGTGGAGAGTTGGTTTTTCAGCAGCAATGCTGCGCCATTTTTGTTTATTCCATTCTCAAATTGAATTCGTCGTGTTAAGACATGTTTTTGATTTGAAGTCGTTCTATAATAAATACAAGTTTATTTCGTTTATTAAACTCAGCCTTTTATTTACTGCAATCTAGTTCCAATAAATCGACCACCCCAAAACCCAGCACTCTTAAAGATATGTCAATTCTCCTTCCAGTTGTTTTGATGGCCCTGAAAAGGGCCAATTTGGGTTCAAGGGAACAGCTACTGCCCTCACCTCATTTCGTCATGAAGCTGGTTTACTTGGCCACGGAATCGCTTCTCTCGGAAGCCTCGTGTTTGGCTAGCTCTCCCGGCAGCAGGATCGAAAGGTTGGTTGAAATTTCCAGAGACGTCATCCGCCAATTGATTTAAGTCAGTCGGGATGCTACGCTTTCAATCCGCTTGGAAATGTCATCTACGAAGCTGTTCATCATGCTTATCGCTTTGGAGAAAACTACAGAATTGGGTTAAAATGCTTCAGCACCCGGTAGATGAGGTGCTATACGTTTTCTTCTTCCGAACCTTGCTGCTGGAACTGTTTGCCTTCCGAAATGGTGGAGCGAGAATGCACCATAAGAGTATATTCTGTCGATATGATCGACCACCTGTAGATCATTATCCTTATTGCGTTGTAGATGGTTGTGGTCTGATTGGGAATTCAAAGTCTATTATTGCCGATAGACGTCTAGGTCGAAATAGTGCTAATTAGTAAATATGTAAATATGTGTAAATATGTGAGAAAATTCTATTGTTAACTCTTTAGATAGCATTTGGTGGCCCTGAAAAGGACCGTTTGGTTTTAATAATGATACGGCCCGGTTGTATTTTCTACGATGGTTTAGAGGGCCACAATCTGCAATGCTTTGAAGATAACTATGGAACCATATACTTGCATGGTAAATCCTAAAGAGTTTGAGCCGTTTAGTGGAATTAATTGGGAAATACTAATTTTTATTCTCATTTCTAGTCACATACTTGCAGCCATATGCTGCGACATTTCACTTTCTCAAAATTATTTGATTATCGAATGATTGAAATTTTAAACAGCACAAGAGAAATATTCAACCATACAAACTCTTTAATAAGCAAACTGATTTGGTCGTACTGAAAATGACGGACGGTAAAGAAACATTATTCGCGATTGAACTTGGGGTTTCTTCTTGGTATTCTTGGTTCAGCCCTCATCACTGCGGGTGGTCAACTGCTGGTGACGTGGGATGATTCTTGTCCCGTTGTTGTCACGGGTGGTTTTTTCCCAACAACTCATAGGCTTAAGCGGCCTTCTTTCTCGCAGCGAGGTTGACGGGAGTATCGGCCCAAACAGCCAACTGCACCAACTTCTCTGGATGACTATTGCTCACCAGTGCACCCTCCAGTGTGCTCGCACGCCTACTGCGCTGAATCAAATTTTCTGTTAAGAGCTGGTATGGTAATGCTATTTCACGAAAGAAGGCGGTACCAACGAAGGCAATGAGATACAAATTGCATCAAAGGGGACGTACTTCAGTTATTGCGCCACAATAATTAGTTTTAATTAGTGCATGCTAGACGGATGATTTTCTTAACAGAAATATGCCTAATTTTCTTGCCCCCGCCAGCAACTAATCCGTTATGCACAACTAAGAACTATGTCGAACTTAACAGCACGGTCGGTCTTTGATGTGTCGCAGTTCGACTAGAATTATCCTTTCTAGAATTACGTTTGTTAGTTGTTCAAGGTTCTTTGTGATATACTCTGAAACGCGGCGTTTAATGAATGCTATGTTTAGCCGTGACGCGGTAACTGAATTTCAAACAGCACAAGAGAAAAATTCAACCAAAATCTTTAGTTAGTAAACTGATTTGGTCGTCCTGAAAAGGACGGATTTAGTTGACGGGGGAGAAACAGTTTGCGATTTCCCTTGGGCTTTCTTTTTTCGTTCAGCTCCTCATCGTTGTGGCTGCCCATCTGCAGGTGACGTGGGATGATTGATCTTGTCTCGTCACGGGCGGCTTCAGCAGCCATGTTTTTCGCAACAAGGTTGACGGTTCATCGGCACCAACAGCAAACTGCACCAACGCTTCTCTGAGCAACGACTGCTCGCCAGTGTACCATCCTTGGGTTGCAGGACGTTTGGCAGGACACCGTTCTGTGATATGGTCACACCGGAGAAAACAAAATTTCAGCTCCTCGTCGTTGCGGATGACCAGCGGTAGTTGACGTGAGATGATTCTGGTCTTCTTCTTTTCACGGGCGGCGTTTTCTACCAACGTGCTCGCCGAACGGGTCTGTCACATACAGATGCACAGCGAGAACTGATTGTTGGTCTTCGGTCGTTCCCACATGTTCCTGGCAATTGCTGGCAAGGTTACTGTGGCAGTATAAACCAATCAGAGCGTAGCGCAAATATGATGTAATTTTCCACAAATAGCTTTGTGCGTTCAGAAATTTTTGTGGGACGGGCCACAATTGAAAATCAGACACCGGCAACAAAGAAAAGTTATTTTAAAGAAGAAGAAGACATTTGTTACCCGTTTCCTATGACCTTGCTAGGGAAAACACATTTTTCAACCTGGGGGCGACACCGGCGTAGTGGTTAACATCCATACCTCTCACGAACAAATCACGGCGTCATCCATAAGTCACGAGTTCGAATTTCACCCCCGGACAAGTTACGAAAATACCAAAAAGGTATTTGAGTGACTACAACGGGAGATGAACCAGCCCAAGGCTAAAAATCTCGATAATAAAGGAATAAAAAAAATAAAAAAAATTTCAACCTATTGATATGCAAATTTGTATGGGAGCAAAAGAAGGTCATTTTCAAATGAAAAATTGAACTACTTATACTAATTGAACTTCTTTCAAATTTCAATGCGAAAATTTGTGAAGTCTTTTTGGTCAAAAGGTGTATGAATGAAGTCATTCTGTTTAGTCAGACCATCGAAAAGGAGAGAAAGCTTATGCAGAAGTATGCCTTGCTGGAAAAGCAACTCGAGGAAGAACGTTAGAATAGGAGTAACCGCAGCCGGGTGAGTCGTCGTGTAAGTCAGCAACGTGTGACGGAGTGGGTAGAGCAACAATCGAACTCAAAAACATGCTTACACAATGCATCAGATGTACCAAAAGGATCCATAAAGTTTCTTCGATTGCATGATACACGATTTAATATATTTCTGGACTTGGACTTTGGAATGCGCCACAAATCGGCGTCAGTGCTCAGTGCTGAGTAAACTGTTCAGTACTTAGCACTCAGTACTCAGTGCTCAGTGCTAAGCACTCAGCAACCCATTCTAAGTGCTCAGCACTCAGTGCATTCAATGCTAAGTGCTGAGTGACCAGTGCTGTGGGCTCATAACTGAGTGCTCAGCACTCAGTACTCAGTGCTCAGAATTCAGTGCTCAGTTTTAAGCGCTCAATGCTCAGTGCTCAGTACTTATTGCTCAGCGCTCAGCACTCAATGATCAGTTTTCAAGAGTGTGTGCTCAGTGCTCAACACTCAGTGCTCAGTGCTCAGAACTCAGTGCTTAGTACTCAGAGCTCAGTGCGTAGTACTCAGTGCTCAGGGCTCACCAATCAGTGCTCAGTGCTAAGCCCTCAGCGCTCAGTGCTCAGCACACACTGCTCAGTGCTCAGTGTTAAGCGCTCAATGCTCAGTGCTCAGAACTCAATGCTCACTGCTCAGTGCTCAGTGCTCAATGCTTTGCATTCAGAGCTCAGTGCTTAGTTTTCAGTGCTCAGTGCTTTGTGCTCAGCACTCAATGCTCAGTGCCCAGGTCTCAGTGCTCAGTGTTCAGTGCTCAGTTTTCAGTGCTCAATTTTCAGTTCTCAATTTTCAGTGCTCAGTGCTCAGCACTCAGTGTTCAGTGCTTAGAACTCAGTAACTAGTGCTCAGCACTCAGTGCTCAGTGCTCAACACTCAGTGCTCAGTGCTCAGCACTCAGTGCTCAGTGCTCAGTACGCAGAGCTCAAAGCTCAGCTTTCATTGCTCATTGCTCAGCACTCAGTGCTCAGTGCTCTGCACTCGATACTTAGTGCAAGGCACTTAATGCTAAGTGCTCGGAGCGCAACCTTCGGTGTTAAGTGCTCAGCACTCAGTGCTCAGTGCTCAGTGCCCAGTTTTCAGTGCTCAGAGCTCAGTTTTCAGTGCGCAGTGCTCAGTGCCCAACACTCAGTGCTCAGTGCTCAGCACTCAGTACTCAGTGCTCAGCACTCGATACTTAGTGCTAAGCACGCAATGCTAAGTGCTCAGTGTTCAGCACTCAGTGCTCAGTGCTTATCTCTCAATGCTTCTTGCCGAGCACTCGGTGTTCAGTGCTCAGTGCTCAGTTCTCAGTGCTCAGTGTGATATGATCCTAAACGTAATTTTCTATCCGGCCCTCCTATTTCCTATTTCAGAACATTTTCAGCTTGTACTTCTATTTCACTTCTGCCGGGCTGATACGGTGCCGTTTGCTTTCACCGTCCAGCAAAGCACACTTCGACCTCCACACCCAAGAGAGACAGCATTTTTTACTAGAACGAAAAGTAAGAAGAGGAAGTGTTCATAGTTCCGTCAGTGTACGGCAGGCTGTGAAAAGAGGATGCCTTTCAAGATGGCGTATTTGTTCCTACCTTGACCTACCCCGCATTGGGGAATGTGTGCTTGGTTCGAGTACTATACCATATGCTCTTCGTGCAATGTTCAATACTTCTATTCAATTTCCACAACCTGCCATACACTGACGAAACTATGAGCACTTTCTCTTCATATTTTTCGTTCTAGTAAAAAATACTGTCCACTCTTGGGGGCCGCATGGTAATGAGAGAAATACAATTGGTTTGCCAACTGATGGAAACAAGTTCAACACATTAGAGGTTGTATATTTTTGCACCCTAGAAGTGTTGGCACTAATGTATTGGAGGAAAATTTTAAACAAAAAAGTTCAGTATATTTTTTAAAAATGTTATAATTATCAAGAATTTCTGTAATTGCTCTAATCCTTTAATTTGGTCAATTAGAAGCAAGCTTTCCATGGCCATAATTGCAAATAATTGGCTAACCTACCATCTTTTCTCAAGAATGTTAGTCTTGATCTCTGCAAATAAATAAGTTAGATTGATAATTTTTCGGAAGGCAAACAAACTCGTTCAGGACAGTAATTTTTAAGTTTTGCCTTTTCTTATTTTCCTTGATTGCAAAGACGTTCAGTCCCAAAATTGATAACATGTTATCATAACACGAATCGAAAATCACGTTTCACCTACCGACAAGTTCATTACTCATCATTTTTATCCAGACACGACAGGAAAATATTAAACGAAAGAAAAAGAGGCAAAACCAACATCGAAACCAAATCTGACTGTTTCGGGCATTTGACGGCAGCCAGCAAACATTGCAGCATACATAGACCGTGTGTCCAATGAGAGAGAGAAAAAGAAAAAAATAGAAAAGAAAATACTGACTGTGTATGTACTCTCAATCACGTGGACTTAAGCGGTATTAAAACATTGAAGAAGTGGCATTAGGCAATCAAGCGAAAGAATACAGATTCATTCATGCATAGTGCCACTCACATATGCTGCTGCTGCCGAAGTCGGAGGAACGTGATCAGTTTTTTCTCTTCTCTTTTTCTGCCGGAGGATGGATGGATGGTGCATCCTGACTTGGACTTGGAGAAGGCCGGCCCGCGCGGGAAGTCAACTGTCAGAAATGGGAATAAAATACTCTTCTTCGGGAGGGCCATGTGAAAAATTGAGAGGATCATTTATGGTTATTAATACACCAAACAATTGGTCTTCATTGAGTCGTCGAGGGCAAGTTGACTGTTTTGGGGTGGTTTATTTTTGGATGGAAAACAGAGCCTAATCCGCACATGACACAACATATTTTTTCGATTCTTCTCTCGAATGCAGCAGCTTCCGTTTTTGGACGTGATCGAATGGGCTGGCTGGCTGTTTTTCTCGAAGGACTGATTTTTCTCCAATATTAACGCGAGTGGAATCCGTTAACAAGAGTCGTCGAAATTACCATCCAGCAGAAATCATCGAACGGAATTCGTTCCGCTCGTTCCATCTTCTTCAAGGCTCAAGTGGCGTAATAATATTTGTTATTACAAAGATTTACAAGTGCTTAACTTGTTAAATATTCTGATGGGGAATGCTAAATGATGCATATCTATTGAGTTTTGTCTTGCCCTGCTCCGTTGGCCGTTGGAGAAAGGAAGGCGTGCGCGTTTTGTTCCGTTCGTTGTTTAGTTCGGTGCTCGTGGATGGGACGGTGAGGCAAGCAACAAAAGTTCCAGCATTGTCGGTGGTTCAGGGAGAGGGGGACGGTTGGTAGGTACGTGGATCGCATTTTCCGCTTCTCAAATTGCCGCTTCGTTTCGCCGACTGACGTGGCATGAGCCGAAAGCGATGGCTGGATGTGAGCGCACGTGGAGGAAAACTGTTTGGCAGAACGAAAACTTCCCCAGCGAGAGGGATGCGCTAGGGATGACGAAACGAAACGATTGGATGATCGCCTGTAACGTCTTGGGGTAGAGAAGTTTTATACTCAATTGAGATCACAACATGTAGCAACATGTTGCTTTGTGCTATTGATAGTAGAAAATCAATACATTAGGACTTTAATTTCTAGAATGAGTGTAGGATAAAAAATAAGTTTTCTTTGAAAACAGTTAACTCACTTGACGTTGATGTAAATTTTCGTCAATCGATAGATGACAGATTCGTTATGTACTTTTTCAATATGTGGAGTATAATAATAGAGCCGAACACGGGAAATGAAAAGTAATGAAAATTTGTGTTTAAATTACTTAAATTTCAGTAAACTTGTCATAGTATCTTATTTGGTAGAAATCAATGTACTCTGTTAGTTAATTTCATTTCAACGGTTGAGTCATGCATACATTATCTACAAGTTGGTGAAAATAAATTCAGAACGTGCATGGACATCCAACAACTACAATTACAATTACAAACTACAACTCAATTCATCATAATGCTTGTGTTGAGTAAAAACAACTCCGCGGCGGGTGAAAAAATTGTTCGAAAGCAGTTGCTTCCACGACGACGCCATTTGTTTTTTGACTTCGTCCAAAGAAGTCTTGTCTAGCCGGTTGGTGTTCGACGCGGCCAATACGAAGCGACGGACTGCAACCTTGCATCTGTGTGTTGTGTGTCCTGTCTGGCAGGACGCAGGATATCGGTTGTCGGCGGCGGATAGGGTGCATCCGGCCGGTAAATGTGAGTACGTCTGTAGAAATCCGAATCTGCTTTTGTAAACAAACATTTCCATCGATGATTTCTGGCGAAAACAAGTTCAATCTCAAAAACATAAACTACCACCGGTAGGAAAAGATTACGACGGAATTAAGACGGATCCAGGCGATTGGTGTTGATTGGCGATCGATGAATTGTTTTCTATGTTTTTACTTTCAGCTATGAAATACCCGTCACTTGCCAATAAAAAAAACTAGCACAACAGTCTATTTTTATTTAATTGATCAAAACAGTCCCTATACACTGATAGGCAAAATAAAGTGCCCACCTCATCGTTTTTTCAATTTCTCTCATTTACTTGGTTCAAATTAAAGTAAACACACTGTATTTTTTTTTATTACCTTATTTTTTATATTATTTTTAAGTTTCACTTATGGAATTCTGCAAAAAAAGGAGTTTTACTTAAAAAAAAATCAATTTGTGTTGAAAAAAAAAACATTGACAAAATAAAGTGCCCACTTAATTTAGGCTACATAAAACATAAATTAAAGTAAAATAAAAGCATTTCAATAATTGATGTGTCCTTCTTTGGCCTTCAGGACCTCCTGCAGGCGCTTCGACATGCTCTCGACCAGGTTCTTTAGGTGCTGTGGATCTAGCTCTTCCCAGGCGCGCTCCAGGGCTTCAAAATAGTTATTTTTATTGGTAACACCAGTTTTGTCAACCCTGGCATCGAGAATCGCCCACAAATTCTCGATGGGATTGAGGTCCGAGCTTTGTGGGGGCCATTCCTGCGGTTTGATCCGACAAGACCGGAAGAAAGACTTGGTCTTCTTGGCAGTATGCTTCGGGTCGTTGTCCTGCTGGAATACGAACTTCTCTTCAAGGCCCGTCTGGATCAGCGAAACCTCCAGATTTTCTCGCAGGATGTTGATGTAAGAATCTGCCGTCATTATCCCGTCGGTTTTCACAATGCTTCCCACTCCACCTCACGAAAAACATCCCCAGACCATCACATTTCCTCCTCCATGCTTCATCGTGCCTTGGATGTGGCGCTCCTGAAGCTCCTCTCCCGATCTGCACCAAACCAAATTTTGATTCGTCCGTCCAGAGAACCGTGTTCCAGAACTCTAGGGGCTTATCAGCATGCTCCTTAGCAAACTTAAGCCGTTTGGCTTTGTTTGCCTTGCTGATAAATGGGCGCTTCCGGGCAAGTTTGCTATTCAACCCCTGTGCTACGAGACGGCGACGAACAGTTCGACCGGAAACTGATAACTGAAGGGTTTCCTGGATCTCGCGGACAGTTACCTTCGGGTTCTTCTTGACTTCACGCATGATCTTGGTGTCCGTTCTCGCATTCGTTTTCCGCTTCCTGCCTCTGCCAGGGCGATCCACCACTGATCCAAACGTTTTAAGCTTCAGAAGAATTTTGCCAACCGCTGCCTTACTGATACTGTACATCTTAGCGACAGCCCGGTGCGATTCACCGTTTTGCACATCACGAACAACCAATTTTCGGATACACAAGCGAATTGCTTTCGAAAGCACTGCGTTCTCCATTTTTTTCAATTGAATCAAATGCGATCACGTATACAAATGCACCAGGTTGAGCCGTTTGCTTCAAAACATGTCAAAATATCAAAACATAAACAATCGAGGGGTCTTCCAATGGAAACTTATCGAAAACATACCGATTTTTGAAGTGGGCACTTTATTTTGTCACTGTTTTATTTTCAACACAAATTGATTTTTTTTTCTCTTAAGTAAACCTCTTTTTTTTCAGTATTCCATAAGTGAAACTCAAGAAGAATATAAAAAATAAAATAAGAAAAACACTGTGTTAACGTTAATTTGAACCAAGTAAATGAGAGAAATTGAAAAAACGAAGAGGTGGGCACTTTATTTTGCCTATCAGTGTATTTGGTCTAGTTCCTGTAGATATTATTAGTACGTTAATTTTACTCACAGCTGGCTATTTTTGGATTGCTTCAATTTACCTACTTGATAGTTTACCCCCGTTTACCTAAAATAAGGTAAGCCGAAGTTTACATAAATTAACCTTATTGAACGATATTTAACGGTTGCGCCAGAAGAAGCTTATTTTTGGTAGTTTTTCAGTTCCGTATAGATGAGCTGCGTTGAATGACAGTGGAATAGGACATAACTTATTGAATCGTAAAGCTAAGCCTACTTCAATTGTATTTTTCTATGTCTTTTCATGTTGCCTCGAACATATACAGTACTCCTGAACAAGACTTCGACGAACTTCCAAATTTCATCACCCTCGACCACTGTAGCGGCTCAGTATTTCCACGATTTTCAGAAATTTAGAACTGGGTTTTTTTTTATTATCGTACAGATTGGGCCGAAGGGTCTCAGATTGTTACGAAACATTGTCCACGCGTAGGTTTCATGTATTCACAATATTAAAAAATTCAGGGTTGCCAATTGAAGTTTTCAGATTTTCCGGAACATCAGTAACTTCAAGGATCCATAACTCAACGATTAATAGCAGAACAAATTTTATTTGTCTTAACTAGGATAGGGAAAGGCTTAATCAGAGGGGATTTTTTAATCCGTTGTTAGGAAATACGTTTAAATCTCCTACAAATTATTTCACTTTTAATGATACGAACACAAGCTCTATCTATCGAGCTGATGATTTGATGTATAAATCAACTGATTGAAATATGTCTCAACTGATTAGTGTAATTTTAAAGATTCAAAATACATCATCTAGAAAACCATCAGTTCCCTACCTGCTGAAGTAGTTCGCTCAAATTTCACCTTTGTGTATTTTGCATTTGTTCGCGTGTACCGGAGGGAATGTCTTCAGTAGCTCCTTCATATCTAGATAATCTTAAATCACTATTTATTTCATGTTTCTTCCAGTCATTTGAGGTTGATATATGCTTATTATTATATTGTCCATCATCTGACACTGTCATATTCAATCAAAAATAGTTTTCGGAGCTGTCCAACACTACCCAACTATACATAATCCTTCACTGTTGAGCGGCAGCTATGGCATCACTGTTGCTTTTTAGAGAGCCTATGTTTCCTCTCTTCTTTGTTAACCATGGGTATAGCGCACCGGCATTGTAACGCAAAGCCTGCTTTTTCTTACATTTGTTTGTTTTTAAACGAAGCATCCCGTTTGTCATCACAGTAGCTCAGTCTAACATTTCCGTGAGAGTAAATGAAATAAGAAATACACATTGCCAATCTAAAGATCAATGACCAGATAAAAGTTTGTTCATGTACGTCTGTCTCATAACCTGCTAGTAGACGAGTTTTCGTCGTGTTTTCGATAGCGGATGGATACAACGAAGGAGTGAGTTGAAGACGTTTGCCGCAAAACGTGAAGTGGCCTACACGGTAATCTTAATTTACGCTCTTAAGACTATAAAGTATGCCTTTTCGAGGGAAACTGGGACTACGCCAAAAAGGAGTATATTACTTTTACTCCCTTTTGCGTAAACTGTATGTACGTCATAATGTGCATACTTTTTACTTTTTTTGAAAAGTGTAAAATGCATACTTTCTAATCCGTTTGAAAAGTAAGTATGCATACTTTTTACTCCTTTTGAGAACATAAAAGATGTATACTTTTTACGCATTTCTCAAAATCAGTATCGCTCGTGTATGGCTGAAAACGGCTCTATTCCGAAATTCAAAAAAAGTGAAAAAGACATCAATACATTACACAGTCATGTTTATTTATTGACAAAAAAATTACAAATGCCTATGTAGAGGTTTTGCGTTAAAAAAATATCACGCATTTTGTTACAGACGCTCTGGAACAATTTATTTTAATCTTAGCAAAGCGGCTGTATAGTCAAGAAAAAAAAAATTAATTTGGAAGTATCAGCACATAGGCTCCAAGCTCAGTCACTAGCTTAATGATTCGTCCCTAATTCCTGGATCCGGGCATGGAAGACCTGTTTTGTTCCAATAGTGTTAAACATTTGTAATACCTTACAAGAGCAGATATTTAACTTACCTGTCAATTTCGTGAATGCGTCTGCATCCAATGGATAATTCCTCCATTTTGCATACTGCAAAACAATTCCCGTACTTATACCCGGTGCTTACAAAAATAAATGCTTTTTTGAAAATGGCGTCAGCATCAAGTGACGGACAGAGTTAATTTTCTTTTCTCAGCGGTGCCTACTTTTTACACATTTTTTTTACCGCCATTGACATACTTGAAAAGGCGTAAAAAGTACTCTTCATTAGTGTATAAAAACTAGTCACTTTTTGACGTATCAACTATAATCTTGAAAATGTGCAAAATATACACAGAAACAAAAGCGTTCACGAAAACGAAAACGGACCGTGAACTACTTCACGTTTTCAGGATATTTACCTAAAACGTGATTTAGTTCATGATTGCGTGATTCAGTTCACGGTGTATTTTTGCTTGTTCTCGAATTCATGACTGCAGCTCACGGATCCGGGCACGGATTTTTTTCCGTGTAGTCATAAAAGGAGTTTTCCAGATTTACCGTGTATTTCATTTCCTCTTCGCACACATGGACGTAATAGCACTCATAAAATATTGTTAGTTTATGTACAGATTGCGGAGCTGAAGAAAGCATTTTTATGATCGGAAATCAATCCGCATGCTTTTAATTACTCCCTGCAATTGGGAACTTTATTCCGTGGCTAGGATTTTTTTCTGATAATTATGCTCGTTTCTGAAGGGTTGTTCTGATAGATAAGTAGTAAGCAGAGGGATTTATGTCTGAATATTGGCAGTACTAATTATAGATTACATACAGCTTCATCAAATGTTCCAGGTGCTAAATAGAGTGCTTAAAACTCGTGAGGATGAGCATGATTGACCACCCACGGATGCTACTCCGTTAATGCCAGATCAGCTGTGTTTACACAAAGAACCAACAGATGATGTATGGGACTAAAATACATCGTCATTGTGTAAAAACTGGTGATCTATTACGAAGCAATACCGTCGCCGGCCGTGCTCAAATGCTGGTCAAGTAGGGAATAGGAAGGAACATGTTGACGTGATACTCGCTTTGAAGGAAGCCGAGAAATCCTCTGCACTTCGACGAGAAATCACTGGGATGTTGGATAGTTGGGGAAAAGTTAGCACCAGGGTTCGTTTTGGTTAACGATACGCTGAAAGTGTGTAGCACTTTCCATCCAAAAGCGGCCCATTGCTCCAATGTGACTGAAAAAAGACAAGTGTAACGAAAAACAAAACAAAACATAGACAAAATAAAATTAAACAGGATATTAGGTATTGTCTTTGAAATTTGGTAGAAATAAATTATTTGTCGTCCAGCTCTCCTCGATGTCCCAGATCTCGGACAAGTTTAGCTGGACTCGCAGCTGCTGCAGTCAGCACTTGTTTACATCAAGCCGGCCGTAGCCAACGTGTCGGAAACCTTCCGGTAGTAAGTGGCGAACCAGCCCAGGAGGCTGAAAGCCACTTAAATAAAGATAAAAAAAAATATGTTGTTTTCCTCTAAAATCGTGTTCTAGATATTGGCACTTTATTTCTGCTTTATTCTTCTTCAAACGTAGCAATTGCCAGCTCAGGTTCGATGCAAGCAGCAGCAGCCATTCATGTCGTTCCTTTTGAACGACCAGACAGCAGAACCAAGAGTGGACACTTTTTACAATTCACTTTTTCCACTGCTATAACGTTGCGGCAACACTGAAAAATACCACCAATCGACTCCGAACTACCGGAACTTTATACTTTCAAACTTTGTAACCAAATTTTTTCCGTTTTTCAGGGTAATAATTGCAATTCATTTCACTGCCACCGAGAACCGTGATCCTATACATCATCTCTTTTCGACTCATTCTCATCAATTCACGCCCGATAGAGGGAAGAAGATCTATTTTTGGATATGGAAGTTCATCTGAAAATCGATCGGAAATGCATAGATTTGTTCAACACAAGTGAGCTAAACCCGTTAGGGAGTACTTTGACACATTTTTTTTGTGAATTTCGATCGAAAACACGATAATGTTTCCATTTTCTTAAAATTTTATTTATGACGGGAAAAAAAGCGCTTCTTCGCTCAAAAGCACAGCCTACCTAGCACAGCGAAAAAAATGCTTTGCGCTAGTAAACTACACGGCTCTCAAAAAAGTTGAGTTTTGGTTCAGTAAAAGCAGACTTTTTACTCAGGCGCGGCAGGGTAGCTCAGTGGTTACCCGTTCTGCTAACTGAGCAGCTGGCCGGAAGTTCAATCCCAGGCCCGCTCCTTTCCTTGCCATTTATCACTTGCCTTCTTCTATCACCACTAGATTTAAAATAAAAAACAGTCTACTGTGCTTTCTTTCATTGATCGCTTTACTTACCCCAGTGCATCCATGATCTAAAAATAGCCTGTCTCACTAACACAACTATACTTCCCTTGGCAATTGTAGAGATCCAGTGGAGATCACGGTCTCAAATAACAACGATTGTCAAACTAATCATCCTTCATCCCCCCTCCCCAAAGACCGTGAGGACGTGACCGGCGCCGGTACTGATCCATAAATATAATGAACTAGTGAACTTGTATTTTGAAGATGCAAAGCTACTCCCAAGCTCCATCTATGTGGCTCTCTGCGCCAGAGCTTAAAAATATCATATTCAATTCTCAAATTGTACCCTAACTGAGTCAAAATATTAGTCATCACGCACTGTTCCTAATGAACATGAAGTAAACACAAATTTGCCTTCATGAATCTCTTGTGCAAGATGAGTCAACTAGTTTTGTGTTGCTTTACTTTGATCATTCATTCGTTCAAGCAGTGAATGTACGTAAGCGCAAACAACCCATTCAATTTCAACGTTCTAACGTGAGGACGAAAGAACAGTCTTTCATTTGGAGGATCAATGAAGTGGAAAAAACCAAAACTTCTCGAATCGATCCAAATGCACCACAAACTCTGTAGCGATTTCGGCCATTGCTCCGCCTTTTGGCTTCCTTTGCCTTCATGAATGACTGGTTACCAGAACATTCAGTCAAGCAACCAAAATCTCTTGAGGCTTGAATAGCCGTGTGCTTTGCAGTGGTGTGAACGAGTTATGTGGAACACAAGGACAACGGAATGACTGAGCACAGCAAAATAAGTAAACACGAATATATTGCGTGACTGATAGAACGAAATGAAGAAATGAATATTTTTTTATACTCATCGTTCACGACGGGTGTCAATTTGTTCGAGCTCTGCTCTGCGCAATTACAATCGCTCTGTTCAGTGACGGAGTAGCAACTAACTTAGCTGCAGGGTCTTTTTTAATAAAATTTTATAATAAAGTAAAAGCAGACATTTTACTCACTACGTTTCGGTATTTTTTCTCATTCCAAATTTCTGCAAGAATAGATCAAAACATTTACCAGATTTAGAATGATGCAAAATAAATCCAGTATAAACAAAAGTTACAACACCGGTGCAGCGATGTTTTTGCATGTGTTAAAAAAAAAATCCAAACTATGATTTGGACCACCGTTGAAGTTGCCCTTATTACTCAACGTATGGGAGAATATCAAAATAACAATCGTTATGCGATTTGACCATGTTTGGCGTACTTGCATACTGCAGACCTTAACTTATCGGCATCCGCTGCTTAGGGGCCATCTTTGGGGCCTTTTTATGATGCAATAAACTGTGGTAAAATGGCATCCTCCCACTGTAGCATTCTTCTTTAGCGTCTTCTGGGTAAGCCGTTAACTGGTAATCACTATTCCAGTGTTCTGATGCAGCACTTAAACGTTAACATAAAAAAAATATACTGTTAACAAAAATAAGTCATTACTCTCACAAATTTACCCAATATTAGAGTTCATACATTTGCGCATTTTAACGTAGGACTACATCTGTGTTTTCAATACAATAAACATTCGATTTTCCAAAATTTGAAGCTTCAGGATGTTTAACCTGCTTCGATACAACTCCCGATCTATCTTGTTAAGGTCATCAAAAACTATCTTTTGGACAGATCATTTCAGGTCTTCCCATTTCCCAATTTCCCTTTTGACGCGTATAACGTTGATGCTGGTGTTCCCCAGAGTAGCCTATTAGGCCCTATCTTATTGAACATCTGCCCGTCACATGTTCCTACCCTGCCGGGTATTGGTATTGTTTCGATGTTTGCAGATGACACTTCCATCATCTAAAGGGTGTCCGCAGTTAAATTGTATCACTTTCAACTCGTCCTCAAAAACAAGTCGCTCAACTGATTGTCATGAAATATTCATGGAATAAAATTCTATGAGAAATCTTGGTTTAGGTATTTTTATTTCACTGTATTTATTACCAAATCCAAAAGCCCGAACTTTCTACTTATACCACGCATAAGATTTTGTACTACGCTTGAACTGACATTTTTTCCGCTTTCAACCATGACTTCAACATTTCCTGTTTTGTAGTGACAGCTTTAGGATGTTTACGAAGTTCGTGCTTCATTATAGCCCAATATTTTTCAATTGGAACAACTCTAGAGAGCTTGGGGAATTAAGATCCTTCGGCACGAAATTGACACCATTCGTCTCGTCTTGTACCTCTCTAGAACATCCTTGGAGTAGTGACAAGAGGCTAGGTCCGTCAAAAAAAAAAAAAAATAGGACCGTTGTGTGTTTTGAGAAACGGAAGCAGTCGTTTTTTCAGGCATTCTTTCATGTATACTTGACCATTTACAGTTGATGCACGAAAGGCTTGCTCCGTTTACCACACGAACAAATCCCCTGCCAAATCATGAATTTCTTGGGGAACTTTGACATTTGCTGTTTCCTGGGAGACTCTGGAATATTGAACTTGTCTTTCACAGTCTCATACTGGTTGCCGGGAATTTGTTTAAAGTCCGCTTTTACGTGTGTTTCATCGTCCATGATGCAGCAGTGTGGTTTCATCATCATTTGTGTCTACAGCTTACGCGCCCGTGTTTTAGCTGTTCTATTCTGTTTTTAATTGTGGTTTGGAGCTTTCTGAACTTTGGCATTTCACAATGAAACTCACGCAGTGTAAAAAATACACGCTGAGGTAATTTCACCCAAAATTTCATTGAAATTTACCCAAAGGGTAAAATGTTACAGCTTAATGAAAGTGATGCAATTTAACTGTGGACACCCTTCAATGCTGGTTTAACGTGCCATTAGGGCAACTTCCGCGCTATTTTGATTATTTTAGACTACGTCTATCGGCAAGGGTGGAGGTCAAATTGAAATTTAAAAAATAGCAAACGTAACGAACAATTGAAACACTTTGAACGCTGATAACTGTATCGTTCCTCGATCGATTTTCGAGATCGTTGCATCTATCTGTTGGAGATTATCGCGACTGTCAAAAACATTTTTAAAAATATCATTAGAAATTTTGAATTCCCAAATAGCCCCTTCACCTATCGCGTTGTAGGATATTGACAATGCACAGTTAAAAAAACATATGATTTTCTGCGCTGTCTAATGTACATAAAGGAAACGCTTGATTTGGCAGAAAATAATGAGATATTTGTTGTAAACTTAAGCAGGATAAAGCCTGAATCTAGTCTGTTGTATGAAAGATTGTGAACATTGTTGTATGGTGCATGCAAGATTGCAAACAATTTAGTTGACTTTGCCTTGAAATTAAACTAGGGGAAATTTTACGAGCCAGTTAAATTTCATTATTACTTTCTGTGTGGTCTCCGGCTGGTCAATCATATCAACACAATCATCACTGCCAGCCAGGCCTATGACAAGGACCATTTTTTCACGGAGACAACATCTCAGCAAGCTCAGCTGTCAAAATAATGTCATCATTGTAAGTTGTGTTTGTTGTAGCTCATTTACGTTTTGTCTGTTGTTGCTCGTATCGTTGTGCACGTCATACAAAGAAGAAAGATCGCTTTCTGTGGTGTTTTACACCAAAACAAACAACCAAAAGAAATGATTAGACTTCTATTTGACAGCTGACAGCGGGCCCAAATCAATTTGGGCCCAGGACATCCTGTCTACTGTCAATCACTGCTATTGATATGGGCTTGTCAATGGCCTGCTGCCAGCATAACCGTTGTTCTTTTATCATACCAAGATTCAAACCAAACATCACTTTCTAGGGACGCCAAATGATTTTTGAAGAGAAAATTATAGAATTTTCTAACATACTTACTTATTTAAACCGTTTCAACGTTGCTCTACGAAACTGATGAAACTAATCTTACATGTTAAACCATATAAAGCCTGACCACACCAAAATAATAGCAGTAAAAACACATAGTTCAACAGAACCTATTGTTCATTTCACAATAATAAAGTAGTATCTACATTAGAAACAGTTGATCAAGATGCGAATCCTTCTTTCTGTAAATTTCTCGAACTTTCTTTCCCACCAGCAGGTTCTGTACGGTGTCCTCAGATGCGCCCGCCGTGACAATTCTCCATCTTCTTTTGAAATCATCGGCACCATTTGCTTTCTTCTTAGCTTCAAAGAGTTTCCGCTTAGCTAGAGCCCAGTACTTCTCTATTGGGCGAAGTTCTGGGCAGCTTGGTGGTTTTTGGCACGTATTTGACGGATTTCACATAGTGACTAGAGGCCAAATCAGGCCAAAACAAAGCTGGAGAGTCGGGGCTTCGGATAAACGGTAGCAATCGCTTTTACATAAATTGTTTCTCGTACACATCCTTATTGATAGTGCTGGTAGAGACGAAACCCTTAGATTTTCGACCACAACTATATTTGGCCTGCCAAATCAAATACGTTTCCGAAAATTTGGACACCTTCTTTGTCCGGAAATGCTTGGTAACGGCGTTCCTTTGCTTTGCGGTATGAATAGCCAGACCCAGAAGCTGTTTAAAGTCTTTGAGTACGTATGTTTCATCGACCATTGCGATACAAGAAAATGTTTACAAAAAATTGGTGTATAGCTCCTAAGCACGACTTTTTTGAGTGAAATTTTGTTTGTCATCACGGTTGGGCGCCTTGTTCGCTTTGTACGCCTTCAGTCCTTGCCTCTACTTTGTGATTTTTATCAATAATGGCTACCACCTTCTTGTCCATTTGTCGGAAGCATATTTTTTCGATTTTTTTCCACTTCAAACCTCCTGATCCACAGTCAAGCGCTAGGCAAAAGATTTGCAAACACGAAAAACGGTTCTTTTCAGTAGACTTAGTTTCTTGGCAAGATCAGGTACCGATAAATTCGGATTTGGCTGCCGTTCGTACAAAATGCGTTTGCGTACTTCCAATTGATACGACGCCATTTTACTGAATGTAACAAGAATGTAAACATGTTGCAGGCACTACAAAATGAATTTGAGAGTTTCAGCTGTCATATAAGTGAAATGTTTCAGCGATACGTGAAATAATTCAAAATCTACACTGAAAGAAAAGTGTCCGAAATTTAACGAGGACAGGCTTTAGTTAAAGCATGAAACGGTTTAATGTGGTTTACATCAACCGGTCGTGTGTTATACACAACTCCACTACACTTGGCTTTGACAGATAATCGCTTGTTGCCTCTATTCTAATACAGGTTCTTTGAAAATAATAATAACAGGCACTAAAGATTGCTACGTTATCCTACGTCATCTTTGCGTAGAACCCCATTGAGCTATTCCTTGTAGTTTTTTATATATGAATTGAATCAGAATGACTCAAAGAAAGTTTATTTTTGCTTATTTATATTTTCGTAAGCAAACACCCAAATACTTTGGATTAAATTGCAACATTAAATGCATCTTTATGTATGGTGTGAATAATCCAAACTCAGCAGTGTTTTAAAATTATCAAAGTACCACATTTACGGACATCCCCTTCATGCAATCGTTTTCCGCAAGAAATAACCCTCCTGCTGAAGAACTTCCTCGCTGGAAAAACGACCGTTCTCCACCGAGAGGCAAAGAGCGGACAGGCCAGGCCAGGCCAGGCACTCGCGTATGTCGGCACAATTTCATTATTCATCATTTTCCGCTTCGTTAACGATTCAGTTTATTCTGCTTGATATGGTACCATACAGCCAGCCAAACGCTTATCATTATCCTTCGCCATCTCCTGCCTCCGGAGAAGAGAAGTTCCTCCACCCACTTGGACCGAACTCTGATGATCCACATTCAGACGAATGAGTACCTACCTATCCACAGCTTTCGCTCCGTTTGAATGGAGTGATGGCATCTAATCTGAATGCCAAAATGGAAGCAATCTATCCTCGCGCGGCAACTTTGGGGCCGTTTTGGACGTGAGACGGGAAGTGGGCGCGAATGGGAAGGAGCTAGGGAAACAAAGGAGATCTCAAACGTTCATCGTCCATCGCGCGTGCAAAACGGAGCTCATTCATCTTTGACGGCATGAATGATCTGGCAAAGGCGTGTGTTCGATGAAGTGAATGTGAATCTGATTCTATATCAATCAATGACCGTCAGAATAGAGGAAGATGAAGTCAGTTTGAAATTAGTTTCGCTATAAAATTCAAACAAATTTAAAAGTTTTCCCGAATGATGCCCTTTGCTTTGTGATATAATGAATATACAATTAACCAATGAAACATCTCTAATTCAGCGCCCCCTCCCCCCATCTCGACGTACCAATTCAACAGAGGGATTAAAAATTATTCCAAAAAGGATGCAAAAGTTTCCACCCGCCACAACCGTAGATAGCACAGCAAAAGTTGAAAAACAAAATGACGACTCCAAGCCCAAGTGGATATGAATAAAACATTTCCAACCATCTCCATATAGTCGTCGTCCTCGTCGTCAGGCATCGAGGCGTAGAAGGACCGACACCAGGAAATTTCCATATTTTGCGGCCTGCGTGATTTGGAATTCTAAACACTCACGCAGCACGGGTTGCTGGGTGGTGAAAAGTTTCCGATCTGTTTTCCATTTCCGCTGGTCTTCAGTTGTGTTTGCCAAAACCGACACCCAGGCCGTAAATAATGAATTCAAAACCTGATTCGAAATCTAGGTGCGGAGGAAGTAGGAAGGTATTTAGAAATTGGAAAAGAGTGCTGTTTTGCTTCGCTTTCCGAAACTTTTTCGGATGAGTTCGTGATGGGGGGGAATGGAGAATGTTTGTTGTTTTGAATGCATATTCATGCTTTTGGTTATGATTAAAATGGGAAAAAAAATGAAAATTGGGTTCAAACCTACGCACTAGGAAAATAGAAACGTGATTTAAATTCAAATGATAAAACGCATTTCACAACACTAGTTTCGGCCACATCTATGGCATTTGAACAAAAACAGTTAAATGAATGAGTTCTAGACTAGTTATCTTTATATATCAGTGATTTTAAACCCTCCATCAATCAGGCGGATCTTTTTGTTCATGGTATCAGATGACCAACGGTAGATGCACTGCTTGCAGGTCGAAGTGTATTTATTCAATTATTTACTTCTTTTCTAATTTCAGATTGAGGAACAGGGAAGATCCCTCTGAGTGATTTCCTTTCGAAATTGATCTCAAAAAGGCATAAAAAATTTCTCCATCATTTTTTTGAAAACGTTACACAAATGATCTAAGTCCTCAAGGCTTAAAACTAAGCAGAGCAAACACAACAACACGAGCTTAACTATCGAGTGCAAAAGAACTAATAATAATCTGGATTTGACATCTCTTTTTACATGGTAGCACACGGTGTCTATTCAAAGGTGCACCAAATACTAGGTTAGTCAAAAAGTTTTGAAAGCAACATATATGGAGCAGTAGAAAAACCAAAATTTCTACCCTATTTTAATATTTCATTTTTCTTAAGAACGTACTCAAAATTTTAGTTCGATCTACCAATTAATTCTGTTTTGACAAGCCATTTGAAGTTGACGCGACAGTGTATTTTTTAACAATGGAAAAATCCGAATATCGTGCAGTGATTAAATTCTTTGTTTTGGAAGATTTATCGGCTACTGAGATCCATGCAAAGATGGTGAAAGTATTAAAGGAGTCTTCTCCTTCCAACCGATCACTGATGGGGTTTGGAGGTTAGGCGTGGCTGCACAAGCGTTGAAGACGATCCAAGCTCCGGACGTCCAAAAAGTGCATCAACTCCAGAAATCATAACGAAAATACAGGATATGGTTTGGGACGATCATCGATCGACTGTGGCTGTGACAGCTGACACCATAGGCATCACACATGGAAGAACATGGTATATTTTGGCTAATGTTTTGGGTTTCAAAAAACTGTGTGCACAATGGGTGTCACATTTGCTAACGATGCAACAAAAACACGTTTGAATGCGACTTTCTTAACATTTTGAACAATATCGAAAGGATAAAAAGGACTTTCTGCGTTGATTCATCACTATAGATGAGACTTGGGCTAAGGAGTGTTATGAACTAGGCACTTCGGCTCCGAAGTGAGTTCGTTTCCAGAAATCGGCAAGAAGGTGTTAGCGTCCATTTTTTTTTTTGATGCAAAAAGGAATTTTACTATTGATAGATTATCTCCAAACTTGTAAGACAATCAACTCTGATTATTGTTGTGAATTGTTGGACCAGTTGGAAGAAAAAAAAAATTGTGAAAAAAGACCCGGTTTGCAGAAAAAATAATCATTTTCCATCAAGAGAATGCACATGCACACACAGATAAAAAAAACCATAGCGAAAATCAGTGAATTGGGGAACGAATTGTATCAGC
>JASCZW010009317.1:0-43401 GCA_034211315.2 Aedes japonicus | reverse complement strand
GTCGCCATACGGCGGGCGTAATGTGATATGAGCTTTCTGCACGGTAAAGATCATTTACCCACATATGAGTACTGTTTTATTGATAACCAGGGGGGCAATCATTGGTGAATTTTCGCTGCAGCTCACACGAATTTCCAGTATCAACAAACATGGACGACATATGGGACAGGATGAATGCACCAACGATGTTCTTAAGATATGCGTTCCTACACATATGTGCGCATTGTCACGTCATTATTGGCAAATGTGAAAGAGTTGGCCTGATCGGTTCCGTCAGACCTGCCGTGCTATGGCATTGTATGAAGAGCCAAATTTTCGATAAATTTGTTTCGCCTACAACGAGCTTCCCGCAGACAACAGTACAAACATCAAATGGATATGGCTGCTGTGCATGCACTTCCATCATCAAATCTCATTGTTTTGAGGATGGCGAGTATTTTCAGTATCGTTCAATTCAGATAGATCTCACCGGATATTGTTGCGGATGTTCAGTCATCTTGCTAAAGTGATGTTTTGATGCTGAAGGATGCATTTATGTCCCTACAGGAGTATTCACTCACGCTTTTCAGCACGTATTTACACATACCGTCCATTTGAATGTGGAACAGCCAGAATACAATTGGTACTTCGCGCACAAATGCATTCCAGATGAAAATCTCATAGGTAGAAAAACAACAGAACACGTGAATATTTTGTGAATTCACCGTTCTCTTAGGTTGAATTAGAAATATATTTTTGATTTTATTTTTCGCGAAAAAGGACGCTGCAAAAACAAAACACGTCAGTTTGCATACACGCGCTTGCTGCTTTCTCGATTTCAGTTGTCAGATGTCCAAAATTAACAAAATATCGAGCAATTCTCGAGTACTTTCTCAAATGGACGTTAGCAACATTTGGACAAAAATGATAAAATCAGCATTGAAATTTTTTGAATTTATTTTTATTCCTATTTGAAAACCGACATGTTTATCCCAATTAAATTCCACTGGAATGGTCACTACTGGTCAAAAATATTACACCACTGTGCTTAAAACTTACACTAAGAGTGAAAATTCAAAGTTTCATTTAGAAAAAATGTTTCATTGACGGATGTTTGCAATAGAAAAGGATAATACGTCATTCAGATAAGTCAGTGCGATGATATGGCAATGTTTGCTTTCGTCAAATGATACGCCATTCTGGCGAATGACAGTGTTGATACGCCTTAAATGTTACGTCAAGTGGTCATATTTCACACAGATACGTCGGGAGATTATCAAACCGCCGTTTTTCTGCAAAAAACGTTGCCAGAAAATATCCTTGCTTCCAAAATCCATTTTTACTAAAAATAATCTAAATTTTAACCTTGTAGCATAAAGACTTTTACAAACGCGTCGTTAAGAGGTATTCGCACGATATAACAATGATTCGCAAGTTACTTTTCAACACAAGCGGTGTATCCACATAATTCCAAAAAAGTGCAAAATTGATTTTTGCACCGTTTGTAAAAGTTAATTAAAACCGTTTTGTAAAAAGTTAATTAAAACCTTCAGAAAAATCTATCAAAAAGTTCAAGAAATATGGGCGTATACACATGCACTTTTAATAACATGCCATGAATAACGCGTTTGTTTACATTTAGTGACTTACGTCCTTTTGAAAAAGTACTCGAGAATTCATGATTATGGCTCTGACTGCGACGGTGTAAACAATGACTTCGGCGTTGATTTCTCACGAATCAAAGAAAAATCCCACGATATCCATCTACAGCATTGGTAGAACAAATGCCTTCTCTATAAGATGCTGCTTTCCAGTTCACGCGAGCAATATTAGAGTCGGAAGTGAAATCGACGTTTGGAGGCATTGCCCAAAGGACAATTAGCTTTGGGTCCTTAACATGAATTACTCGAGAAAACATGTACTGTGGTGCACCTATATGAGTCTGACAGCGACGCAAGGCCCCTGTTGATATTATCGTTCATCTTCAGGGTGATACCGCAAGCCACTGAGACTTTTTCAGGGGGATGGGGGAGGTCTGACTAAAGTCTACGCTCCATACAAGAATTCAAAAAATTAATGGAGAAAAGTCTACGGGGCAGAGGAGGGGTTTGAGGTTTTCAAAAACTTGTCTACGTGGCTTATGAACATTATAGAAATTTAACTCATTTTTCTCGAAATTCGAAATTGTTCTACCCATTTTATTTGGCAAACCCCTAATTTCATTTGACAATAGGTAAAACTTTCATACGAGGAATAGTAATATCATTAAAACAGTACTCAAATAGGAAAATGATTCTAACCGTGGCACAGTGGGACGAAATAAATAAAAGTGAGACATCGGTATTTGCGGCGAAACTATAAGGTGTGGTCCATTGATGTATTCCACTATGTTTATTAATTTTTGGAGTACTTTTTTTTCTGTTAACAAATTTGATTTAAGGAGTGTATACACCTAGATAAAAAAAATTCACTTCTTTATTTCTGGTTCAAATCGAAAACCATGTATTAAAACATTGTAGATTGAGTCATTTCATGAAACTTTGTTCAAGACAAAAACTTTCTATCTCTTAACTGGACGAAGTTGTAGAGTAAAAAAGGAATAAAAAATGAGATTAGATTAGATTAGATGTCTTTATGTAAGAGACTTTCAGTCGGAGGCTGGTTCGTCTCTCGCTGAAAAATGTAATACCCCCTTAAAACTAGTTTTTGTTATCATAACATTTTAATTTGAATTTTTCCATTTTTCAAATATTCTACAGTGTTTAAGGTACTTCAAAAATACATTTTTTTTTGCAGAAGGTAACGTATCATTATCTCTTCATTTAAAGGATTTACGTCGGATTTAATGAACTTTTTGAGTTATCTTCGAGGATGCGTAGATTATGTGTTTTTTACAGATATTAGCAGCCAAACTTAATGTTAATTTGTCTAACACCGATACCTTTTAAACGATGTACAAAATTAAAAGAGGGCCTCTAACAATTTTTCAAAAAAGTAACTTAGTTGCTTGCATATTGTGTTGTGCAATACATAGTAATTTTTCATCTTTTTTAATAAATATACATTTTAATACATGGTTATCGATTTAAAGAAGTTAATTTTTTTATCTAGGTGTACACACCCCTTGAATAAAATTTGTTAACAGATAAAAAGTACTCCAAAAAGGTAGAAACATTGTAGAGGACATCAATGGGCCACACCTAATAGTAGGCCTGTTCACAAACCATATGTGGCTACTTTATGGTTCGATGTAGTATGGATTATAGACACTGTATATAGACCGGACAGTAATTGTCTTATGCAGCCAACGACCTGTCAAAATATGCAGCCAAATGGACTGTCAATCTCTTGATTCACTTTAAAGTGAGCAAGGATTGTGATCAAGTATGTATTGTTTTGACAAAAGTCAATTATGAACAAAACAAGGATTTTCTACTTCTCCATATTCAGTTAATGTAAGCATTCAAATGTAACTGATATATTTGTGATGGAGAAAACATATTATAGTATCATGTATTTACACTGCACAGCCTATGGCTTTAGAATCTGAAAAATCTGCCGAAAGCGTCAGTATGCAAGTCATTTCTGCCTATATTAGAAACCCACAGAATTCACTTCACATCGCGAGTTATTGCCACAATTTCGCTTCCAAATAATTCATTTTTCACGGCACTTTTCACTATGCTTTTTAATGGTTATCTTCAAACGGAATCAATACAAACTACCAGCATCGAAACCGATTTTTTTTAGCCTATTGCGCTGTTTACTTCAAGTTTGCGGCTGAATACAAACGGTGCCAGACCAATTGCTCAAATTTGACATTTTTCAGAGTTGGCAGTGATTGTACGATTTTGCGTTGTCCGTCTATATACAGTGTCTTACAGTATGGATGAATCCAAGTTGAACAACGAAGGAGACACTGAGTGGTGATAAATCTGACAGGACCCATGTTAAAGTATAGGACGAAACATCCAAAACAACTCAATTAGGACTTTTTCAGCAAAATAAAAATGAAATAAAAATAAAGCCCTCATTGTGCAGTTTTGGATGTTTCATCCATCATACAACAAACCGCTTTTAATTAAACTTTCATTTGAATTTTTTAGAAGCATTTCAAAATGTTCGTCCTATACTTTAACATGGGAGCTGTCAGATTTATTCACCACTCGATGTCTCCTTCTTTTTTCAACTTGGATTTGTGTATTCAAATCATTCGAAAATTGGATCAAACCGTGAGCTTATTTCCAAAATCCTCAAATTTCTGCACAAGTCAAGACAAGTGAGCGAACAATATTACGCGACCACATCAATCCAAATAAGCAAGTCGATTGAGACGATCGATTCATGTACATTGGCCCTGTCGGAAAATTGAGTGTGAAATACATTACACCAAGCCTCCTGAGCTGCAGTTTCTTCACAAATCGCTAGCAATCTTTCCTCGCTGCTGGAGGCAATTTCAGAAACACGTGTGCAGCAGAGAAATTACTTCTTGTGGAGCTATTCTCATTCTGCCCGCTCCGTCATCCTCTCCGCTGCATCGCCCATCCTCTGTACTGTAGGACTCCGTTACAGTGTGTCTTTGTAGAGTTTACTTCATACACAAATGACAACCGAAAGGAAACCCGGAATGCGCGTGAGGGAACCAGCAGCATGTGCAACGTTTTGCCGTTTCCCAAATCCCCGGACGCTTTTTTTTGGCGCACATGTATGTATATGTGGGTATGCGTATCGGAGCATAAGAATGGGACCGACTGATTCATAGAGATTTAACCTTGTCGTCAATGAATGCGAGTCCTACGAATGCGAAGGGAAGGCAGGGTGCGGGTGTTCTCTGCATATGTTCCCCTGCTAACTTATGGGTAGTTTTGGGCTTGAATGGTGGTGCACTGGAACTGGAAGTTGATTGTGTAAGGGCATTAGACAAACCGGTGATGAAGTTTGAATTTTCCCACCAAGTGCCTAGAAACACCCGCTGCTTGGACGGGGCACATGTGTTGGCAAAATGCAGATAAAGAAAATTCCTCCGAAACTGTTTTTGCAACATTTCGATATGCCATTCGAATAAATGTTCAGTTGCAGTTGTGCGCTGGGGATTGGAGTTTCGCATATGACTCACTTGTGTTTACAATTGCTGTCGACTAGAAGTGGTATTTTCAATTTATCATTTGGGAGATATAGGTAGAGCGGTAGAGCAGCTACAGGGTGTGGCAGAAAATAATGCGAAAATTTGTTCTATTTCTTTTAAATCCCATTTTCAACTAATTCAAGCAATAAAATCAACATGTTCGAGTGCAGTTATCTTTATAAAGTCATATTTATTCAATGCGTCCTCCATTTTTATTAATAACATCCTCGAGCCGACGCCGGAAGCCAGAGCATGCCTTTAGGTACGTAGTTCTCCGAATCGAATAATGCGCGTATTATGGGATTAAGATCTGGCACTAGGCTGTGATGTTTTGCAGCCACTAATCCTTCGGCCAAAACTTCATGTTATCGTTCAACCATTGTTGGGTTCGATTGGACGTGTTACACGGCGCTCCATCCTGCTGTAGGACAACGTTTTGGTCCTCGGAGAAGTTGGCCTTCACCCAGGAAAGCACTTGGTCCTTTAAAATACCGATATACACTTCGGTATTGATTTTAACTCCAGCATCAATGAAAACAGGTGGCATTTTCAAACCGTTGGACGCCACCAAGCCAAACATCATGACACCAGCCGGATGTTTGGTTTGAAATTTGAATTTCACTTTTTCCGGAACGTCCTCCATTTTCTGCGATGAAATGAACCGGTCCGTGTGGCTGTTGGCCACAGCATCGATGCTGAATCGGAGAACATGATTATCATTTTTTCCTTCTTCAACAAGGAAAGCAATCTCTTGGAACGAGTCACTCGTAGTTCCTTGACCCAGTCCTTAATCAAGTGGCGTTTCACTCTGGCTCTGGAAGATGCATGCAGGTCTTCTTTGATGGTTCTCCGCTACTTGGATTTCTTCGCACAGAAAGCATCTGGCATCTACCCTTGGCAATCTCTTTCGGCTTCTTTTGGGCGAGCAACAAACTGGTGATCACTTCTTTCGCGAACATTTTGACGAATTTGCAATAAAACAAATAGAATGTTTGGATGCAGTACTTGAAAGTAAACATAAACAAATACACTTTCGATAGAAATTAGTCACGAGCTCCACGAAATAACCCAATACTCAAGTTTGAACATTTTCGCATTATTTTCTGCCGCACCCTGTAGTTTGAAAGTTTTCATTTGAGAGCTCCTAATGGCATCCAACAAGTGGTGAAAATTCTCCAATCGGCCGGTAAATCAAACCATTTACATCTGGTACCGAAACGACTGTCAGAGGCTAGTTCTAAATCCATCTCAAACGACCGATGTAGACGGCCCCTAAACCATCAAATAGCCACTTAGTTTAGCATATGTAGTATAATCATCGCTTTATAGAATGAACAAATAGACGGCTCTTCCCGCCCAGCACCGACCGCCAGCCGGCCGACGAAGCCGAATATTGTGATTCTTAGTTACAACTCACCACAGACAGGTCGGAGTTTGTAGAACCCATTCGTTCGTCTCCGTACGTTCGTACATCCTGTTCGAGACTGGAAAACTCCGGTTCTTTATGCACAGAGCGTATCGCACGGAGTAAGTTGGTACGGTAGCCAACCTACCTGTCGCCGTGTCCGAACCGCAGCCCGGCGCTGATTACGAATGCCAAGTGCGTCTCGAGTGAGTTTAATTAACAATTTAAATTACACACATTATGGTATCTTCATGAGGAGAAGCCCCCCCCCTCCTCCTCTTCACGAACTGGTCGGTGGCATCAGAACAACATGATGTGAACATTATTGGCGTTTCTGTCGAGTGACAGCAGCATTCCGTTTGGAATTTCGATCCATCGACAAGGCGTGTGAGTTCCGCCTGCCGGGATTTACTGATTCGAGGAATTTCGGCAAAAGAATTTACTGCTCACCTAGAACGCATCGACGAAAGATTAATTGACATTCGATTGCGGTGATAGCCGTGTGTCGTCGGATGTCGGGAGGGGTTCGATCCAGTTGTGACTCGCTGGGATTTACTGGGGTGAGGGTGAGGGTGCCACCCTAGATTGTTTTTCCTCTCTCTCGATGCAACCGTCACAATACCCGCAGAGTTTTGACAGCCCGCACAAATAGATGAGTTTGAAAAGCCACTCGAATTTTCACGCTACCAGCAGGGAAAACCGTTACATTGGCATCCCGTCTAATGAATGACGGCCGCTAGAATGGATGGTACTTGCGACTCTGTGGTGGACAGAATTTAATTTCAACAAAGGGGGAGGAAAAGTTTGCCTCTTCTTTAGCTGCGGTGGTCGCGTGTGAATACTGGGTTTTTCCCACCCGTGTCACGTGACTGATTATCTACTAAAAGGCCCACCTCACAAAGAGAGAGATTTGTTATTGGAAATCCTCTAAATGAAACATTTTCTTCAGTGACCGGCGAATAAACCATCCACTGAGCCACATACAGTATAAAGGGTGATACGGTCAAAATTTGGTCAAGGGAAAACGCGTGTAAATCGGTGAAATCGTTTATTTAAAAAATCAAATTAAATTTCTTTTTCAAGTTCAATTAGTATAAAATTAAGGAAAAATATTCAGTTAGGCTTCCGCTTTTCCAAATCCGAATTGCCGGGCCTTACGCTTGACCCCTGCCATCAGATTTTGTACAGCCACCTTGTCCACCTTCTTCGCCGCAGAAAGCCAGTTTGCCTTGAACTGCTGCTCGTCCTTAGCAGTTTTTTTGGTCTTCTTTAGGTTCCGCTTGACAATAGCCCAGTATTTCTCAATTGGGCGGAGCTCTGGCGTGTTGGGAGGGTTCTTGTCCTTGGGAACCACCTGCACGTTGTTGGCGGCGTACCACTCCATGGCCTTTTTACCGCAATGGCAAGATGCCAAATCCGGCCAAAACAGTACGGAACAACCGTGTTTCTTCAGGAAAGGCAGCAGACGTTTATTCAAACACTCTTTCACGTAAATTTCTTGGTTGACAGTCCCGGAAGCTATGAAAATGCTGCTTTTCAAGCCACAGGTACAGATGGCTTGCCAAACCAGATATTTCTTTGCGAACTTTGACAGTTTCGTGTGCTTGAAAATATCTGCTACCTTTCCCTTCTTTTGCCGTATAAAACTCCTGTCCCGGAAGCTGCTTGTAGTCGGCTTTGACGTAGGTTTCGTCGTCCATTACCACGCAGTCAAACTTCGTCAGCATCGTCGTGTACAGCCTCCGGGATCGCGCTTGGCCGTCGTATTTTGTTTATCATCGCGATTTGGAGTCACTACCTTCTTGTAAGTCGATAGTCCGGCTCGTTTTTTGGCTCGATGCACGGTTGTAGACGATACACCCAGCTTATTTGCGGCATCTCGGAGAGATAGGTTAGGGTTTCGCTTGAAACTACCGGCAACTCTCTTTGTCGTCTCAGCGGCTTCCGGTTTTCGATTTCCCCCCGATCCAGACTTCCTGGCTGTCGACAAACGTTCCCCAAACACTTTAATTACATTTGTAACGGTTGATTTGGCAACTTTTAGCGATTTTGCCAACTTTGCGTGCGAGTAGCTCGGATTTTCGCGATGCGCGAGCAAAATTTTGATACGCTGCTCTTCTTGCTTGGACGGCATTTTGACAACTGAAGAGTGAATTCCAAAATCAAAATAGGAGCAACATTCTACACACACACGCTTTCAAAATGAGGGGTGTTCAGGTTTTTTAAATGCAAAATTGAAAGAAATACGTCAAGTTGATATTGACCAAATTTTGACCGTATCGCCCTTTATTCAAGGATTACCAATGTCTGCAGGACTGTTCTCAGCAAGTTACCTTAAAAGGAAAGCCTACGTGATGGCTTGATGTAGCAGGGCAAGTCGATCTCAAGAAGGACCTTCGGAAGACTACGGCCAGAAGGCCCCGTGTTTCCACATTACAAGGGACTGGCGACTACACGACCCCTTGCCCAGTCAGCAAATCCTTCGACGGCCTTAGGCTACCTCCACCAATCCACAGTGGGCAAGAACTGATGAAAACTAACGGAAAAATCTGTAACTTTTGTCGCTTTTAAGCGCGGCCTGTAAACAAGGCCATTTCCGCTTGCAAATTTTCTGGGAAATCGAGCTGATTTTACGCCACTTCCCCTTATATTCTTGAATAATTTATAGACATCTTTGCACGGAGTGACTCAAGATCAATCAAATAGTGCTAGTCCCATGTGAAATGTTTTGGAGAATCAAATAGAGGTTTTATCAACCACCGCACGGCTCTGTGAACGAAGATATGGCTGGTTTTACCCCACTTCCCTTTTATTTTTAAATAATTTATAGATATCTATGCTCGTTGTGGCTGATCTCTATTCGGTTCTTCAGAAAATTTCACATTGGACAAGTCCTATTTTGTTGATATTGAGCGACTCCGAGCAAAGATGTCTATAAATTGTTCAATAATATAAGGGGAAGTGGGGTAAAATCAGCCAAATCTTTGTTCACAGAGCCGTGCGGTAGATGGAATAACTTTTATTCAAATTTTCAGGAAATTTCACATGGGACTAGCCTTATTTGGTTGATCTTGAGCCACTTCGTACAAAGATGTACATGATTTATTCAAGAATATAAGGAAAAGTGGGGTAAAATCAGCTCTATAACTCCACAGCCATATCCGTGCGGTGATTGAAACCAGTTCCATTTGATTCCCCAGACTGGCCGTGAAATGGCCATGTGTGGCCAAGCCGCGCTCATACGCGACAAAAGTTACAGATGTTTTCTTTAGTTTTCATCATGTTCTTGCCCTCTGTGCAATCATATATTTTATAATTTTTAGCATAAACGATGATTTATAAAAAATTGTCAGATACGAATTGTTGGAAATTTCATGGCTATAATTAATTTTCATTTGCAATAGTGAATAGTTGTTTAAAATTTAAATAACTTAAAATCATACCAGTCTCTATCTAAAGAATACAATTTCAAACGCATATTTCACTGCTTGTTATTCATATAGGACTCATATGCCATTATAAGCTGATATAATATGAAATGGGGCAAAAACTGAAATATATATTTATTGATTGTTCTTACTTTTCTAACATGAAAAAAACTAGGATACCATAAAAGCCAAAAATGCTATTCATGCAAATTTCAAACTTGTATGATGTACATAGAATTTTCAGACTTAAATTTAATTACTTGACACTGTAAGGAGTGTATCGAATATAAGCTATCCACATACATTTGCGTTGTACGCATGTATTTGTGATGGTTTTTTTATGCTCTGAACACACTGCTTGCTGTGCGTTTGACTGTCAGCTTTCTTTTGTTTACTTGTTTGTGCGGTTCAAATTCTGCGTTTTCAAAATGTCGCATATTGAAAAGGAAGTGAAAATTAAGGTTCTGGACACATGGCTAAGTGAGAAGGGTATTACTATGCGAAAATTGGCGAAGCGGTTTGGAATTCATCATGCGAGTGTTAAAACCATCATTAATAAGTTTGGGGTACACTATTCTTTGGATGAGCTACCAGGAAGAGGCAGAAAACCCGGTTCTTCCAACCCGAAACTGGAGCAGAAAGTGGTAGTGGAAAGTGGTATGAAAAACAAATCAATGTCAATACGTGATTTGGCCAAAAAAGCAGGAACGAGTGTCGGAATGATCCAGCGTATCAAGAGGCAAAACCACCAGAAGACCTACAAGAAGCAGAAAACCTCGAAACAAAGTGCAGAACAGAAGAAGCGAGCAGCAACAAGGGCCCGGAAATTGTATTCGCGTCTTTTGCAGCGTCCGGATGCATGCGTTTTGATGGACGATGAGACCTATGTAAAGGAGGACTCAAAAACCCTTCCAGGTCCACAATTCTTTACTGCCGTCGTTGGGAAGGATGTGAGCGATGCGGACAGGTCGATTCAAGTGGAGAAATTCGGTCGAAAGGTACTGGTATGGCAAGCAATATGTTCCTGTGGTTTGAAATCAACCATTTACACTACCGGAACTATAAATGCGGAAATCTATCGATCTGAGTGTCTCCAGAAGAGATTGTTGCCTTTATATAAGAAGCATAGTACACCTCCACTGTTTTGGCCGGATTTAGCGTCGGCTCACTATGCCAAAACCACTCTCAATTGGCTTGCGGAAAAGGGTATAGATTTCGTTGAGAAAAATATCAATCCACCAAATTGCCCTCAGCTTCGACCCATCGAACTTTACTGGGCAATCGTGAAAAGGCTCTTCAAGAAGACTGGTATAGCAGCTGGGAACATGAAGGAGTTCAAAAAAATTTGGGCTCAAGCGTCCAAAAGATGCGATGCAACACTTGTTCGGAACTTGATGAAGAGCATTCGATCCAAAGTTCGAAAATTCGTGAAGGAATAACTTAAATTTCATCCGGTCTTCATTATGTTCAAGTTTAACCTCGTACAATAAAGGATCAATTTTTTGTATGAATAAAATATCGGTTTTCAACATAATTTGAAAGAAAGTTTGTGGATAGCTTATTTTCGATACACTCCTTAATGTACGTTAAGCTTGTTTTCTTGTGTGATTTCCTTTGATATAACTATCAGCATTGAGTGTTTTAATTTTTTAACCTACTTAACCTATAATTTGATATCCTAATTTACCAGCGCTCGGATGAGCGGTTGCTCGGAGGCTGCTGCACTCATGATGAAATTATCAATTGACTCGTCGATGCGGGTCTGGATGAAGCAGTCAGCAGGTGGTAGCAGCTTTGGTGATGGTCGATACCGGATCAGGATGGCTTGGCTCTTGGCTTGGTTGAAGATGCCGTCAATGCCGGGGGCCTTCATATTTTTATCGCGCTTCACTGCAGCACGAACTTCGTTCTCCGTCACGATGCCGACGAATGGAGCGGCGTCGACTTGCTCATCGAGCCGGCGGATGGTTCGTTGAACTGTAGCTTCGTGGGGACTCACCATACTGGCACCGAGGTTGTGTGCTTCGACGAGCTTGCTGGCGATGGCGTTGGCCTTCTCCGACGGGGATACCAGAATGCCACCGGTGTTGTTCTTCAGTGGTGGGACTGCTTTTGGCCTCTGCTTCAGAACTTTCGCAACCTTCCAGAATGGCCGGGAGTGGTCGCTCATTTGGTCGCTCATCAGGAACTGCTTGTTCCTGATGGTCGCCATTCGATCCCCAATCAGGTGGCTGAGGATGGAGAGCTCTTCCTTCTTCATCAGGCATTCGGTTCGCTGAAATTGCCGGCGGACTGTGTTTCGCTGCTGGATATGCTGCCGAATGTAGGGGTCAATCGTGGTGTATTGCCGCCTCACTGGTACCCAATGGATGCAGGCTTCCTCTACGGCGTGGACGGCGTCTTCGAATACACCCAGTTGGTGGTCGATGGCTTCGACGGTGGATACGTCCGGGTTTTCGGGAAGACGAAAGTCCACCAGGCGACTGAAAGCCACCCAGTTGACCCGATGATAATCCCGTCTCATCGTCAGCGGGGCTGGTGTTGAATTGCAATCCAGTTCGCACACCACCGAAAAGTGGACGGAACCTAGTTCGTGATGGGTGACTGGCTACGAGAGCTAAGGTGGTTAGCCAGATGGTTGCTGTTCTTGTTGTCCGTATGGTTTCGCCACAGAGTATGCCGAGCGTTGAGATCACCGGCCAACACGAGGCGGGATCGGTTGTCGGTGAGTTTTTCGAGGTCTTCCACGAAGAGCTGTGAAGTAGAACCTCGTACTAGATTCCTTTCCTGATGATCACAGCCACGTCGCCCCCACTTGCACTGGGACGATTCAGGCGGATGAAGGTGTCTTCTGGGAGCAAAAAGTTCAATGTAGGGTTTAGACGGGTCTCCGAAATCACTCCCACTTCGATTTTATGCTGGCAAGGTAATTGCTCAGCTCTATTTTTTTCGCTCTTACCGAGCGAGCGTTCCAATTGGATACACGGATGGTGCGGGGCTCAATTTACCCCATATTTACATACCAAGCATCCTAGGACCTCCACCTGATCCGACTTCGTTCTGCACCGCAGAAGCCTTCCGCGGAACTCTGTGAAGATGGACCACAACTCGGCTGAGCTGTAGAGCGCATTCTTATTTTCCTCGGGAGAGGAGTCCGTTGGTGCTGCAGACAGTCCGGCTCTGATGCGAGGGTCGGTGCGTCGGTGCTGGTTGAACCCGGGAGTGGACTGTGGGGCCACGAATCGTGCTGTGTCGGCAGAGGCCGAGCTGGACGGTAGCGCAGGGTAGTTCTCGTCATTCAAGTCAGGTGCCGGAGCGGACGGGGGTTTTCTGACTTGTTTGCGGCCGTGCGGGTTGGTCGCGGCTTTCTGCCGAATGCGGAGAAACTCGGCTCGTTTTGGGCAGCTACGGTCCATAGCCGAGTGGGCACCGCCACAGTTGGCGCACCGTTTGGCCGGGGAATCCTTTGTTGAACAGGCGTCGGTATCGTGGGATCCTCCACGATTGTTACACTTGCTCTTGAGGTGACAGTTTCGGGTGCCGTGGCCGTGATAGAAGCAACGCATGCACTGCGTAACGTCCACGCGCTTGGTTTGGTACGTCTCCCAGCGTATGATGACCTGGCCAAGCAGTCTAACCTCACGCAGTTTGGTCAGGTTCGTGTAGCCCTTGGTGAAGTGCTTCGTCAAGGGTGGCACATTCTCCTTTTCGCCTGATGATGTGGACTTCTTTGGCGTCTAGACCGTGCTTTATGTTCAGGTGTTTGATGAGAGTTTCGGGTGCCACCAGTGGCAGACCTCGTAAGACCATCCGGTAGGGGCGATCCGATGGCTTGTCGTGCGTGTAATACTCAAAGCCCTGATCTTCGAGATACTTGCGCACTTTATTGTAGTCGTCGGTGGTGGTGCAGTGGATCCTCGTACCGAATCGGGGGATCTAGTACAAGATCCTTGCCTTACAGGCATCCATTTTCGAGGCCAGGATCTCGAATTTCACGTTTTGTACCACCAGGGGTGGTATTTTGTTCGCTTTCGTACTCTCCGGTGTCGAGACTACCGGCCGGGACTCGTTGGCAAGCGCGCTATACGCGTTGCTATTCAGCAGCTGCTGGTTCACGTCGGTGTCGACGTGGGGCTTCTTCCGATTGCCACGATTAGCGGACGGGCCAGCATCTACGGGCGGCGTCTCCTCTGTCTCCATCCTCGGAGAGGGCGGGCGAAAACTCGGAAATCAGCTTTTTTGTCACGAGAGCTATAAACACGTCCGAACGTGTCGAACGGCAAACGTCGAATCTGATAAGACAAGCTACGTGCAAAAACCACCGATATTTTATTGTCGGCACTGCTCCAGAGCCTCTGGAGCCGACAGTTGGCCGAAAATTGCCGAAATGACTCCTGTGGGTACACTGGCGAATACTGAGGCACAACATACTGAGTGATTTGTCACCCATGCCTTTATTGCCTTTACTACCAGCAACCGAGAATGCTCGCTCTGCTTCGACTGAAGTTGGACGTCGAACAGCATGGTCAGGTATTTTCCCTTCATTGCTTCGGATTCGAAATACGAAAACTCGTTTCTGACGCTTTTCGAAGATCCTGGAGTCAATGTTGTGTTAACTACCGGCGAAGGAACGAGCGCTTTGCTTTGCCAAAGGCTCTTCTGGATTTTATCCTTCACCGACAGTCTCGAGTTTTCTTCCACAACGAAATCCTCTTCATAGTTATTCACAGGCACCGTTTTCTCAGTGGTATCCAGCAATGCAACAGTCAGTCTCTTCGAGATTTCATTAGTTTGCTTGATCAAAATAGTTTGGAAAAATTGGAGCCAGAGCAATGTTGTATACAATTTTGTTAAAATAATCAAACACCTGAAGCTTATTATACATCATATTTTGAAACTCAGCTGCTGGAATGACTTTCACTTTTTTAAACACTATTTTTTTTAAAACTTTTTTTAGCGTATTAGTAGAACGATTGTGATTGAGAAACTAGGAGAATTTAAAATAACACTTCATTTGATCACTTTAAAAAAAATAAAAAATAAAACATTGAAACACTTTTTCAAATTTTCGCTATTAAACGCGTGCAAATTCCTTTTAATTCTACTATGAGCTTATCTTTTGACAGATAGGCCTATTTCGTCTGCTACTTACAGACTTCTTCAGTGTCGAGTGCTCGACTTGGAATGAGCTATCGGCAAATACAAATAAGTGAGTTGGGAATAACTGGACTTGATCCAAGTAGCGCCGAGAATATAAGTATAAAAGTTAAAAGTAAAAGTTTTCCATGAGTTCAATTAGTTGGAAAATTGCTTCTACATTTTTAGCATTAAACGTACACCAGCAAACAAGTCCAATTGAACATTTATAGATCTCCAGCCCGTCGCATGGAACATATCACTTTTCTATTTTTTAGGATTCAGAGGATCCTAATGATTCCATTTCTCACTTGTTGAAATTCCTTGGCTTGACGTGCCGCAAAGGTTCAGTAGGGATTCACTGTCTAGACCCGAAGCCAAGAGTCAGTTGCATTGTGGTTATATCACATTAATTAGTTATCTACACATTTTTTGAGCATTTTTGCGACTGAAATAGTGTTCAAGCAGAGTATATTGCCCATTCTCATTTCACTAGTAGTTTCAGCACGCTTTGGGACATTTTTGCATTTCAAATTACTTTTGAGTGTCAGTTATATTTCGGAAATACATGTATTATATTCTGTTAAGTAAATTACATTCAATAACAAAAGCTAAGGGAGGAGGGGGGGGGGATACAGAGTGCCCGACGAAATGTAGGCAGGATGACGGATTTGTGGTTATCTGGCCCAAGTCATGAATGGCAATTATGCATCCCTTGATAGAAATGATCAAATCCAGAAGATCAAATTATCATAACAGATTATTGACTGTGACTTGGTAGTACTAAGATTATTTTTTCTATTTTTAACTTATGTGTATTGCTTACATTACCTGTAATAAGAGCGTTTCGTTGGATGGAGATTCTCTATCCTTTCCGTGGGTTTCGTGTAAGTGCTTCTGCTGCTTCAGGGTCCACACTCCTGTTTTTGGCCCTTCATACAACGGAATATTGAGGATTACAGGTATGTACAGTTTGTAGGCACCGTACGCCATGGCAAGTCCTGCACTGGTGGTGGCTTCCTATCACATCATCATTCCATTTCGCACTAGTTGAAATAGTTACCTGGTAAGAAAAAAACCGATGCAGTTAACTTCAAGTTCATGATTCTAACCTGGCTTATGAATAAGTTTTCAAAAACAGACTAAAATTTGATCTTCTAAAGCCAAAGCATTTTGTGTTCTTGACCATTGTTTAACTTAATGTTTTATCGGTTCTGTGCTATTTCAATTTTATAGTAGTATTCTAAATTGTCCAGAGATCGAAATTCTCACTCAGCTGGGTGAAAACCATGCTCTCTCTCAAGCAGGTTGTCGATGAGTTGCGAACGGTTCAAATTTTCATCTCTGCTTTATCGCCGATAATTCATTATCCTCTCTCTTGCATATGCGAAAATATCTCTCTCCAAAATTCAACGAAAATATTATCTCATGTCACATTTTTCACTGAAAACATGCTAGATCGTATACGAGGAGCAAAAACCGAAAATAAGGCCAAGCCGGTGCACACTGGTACCGCCATGGACCATTGTTATCGAATTATAATGTCAGAATAAAACAAGCATGAAGACTGGTGTATTTTCAGGCGTCAACAAGTAAGTGAAAAATAATTATCGGCATCTAGGATTCACTGAAAAAGAAACGATTGATCAGCTACTCATGCTCTCCGAAAATTATGAATCGCCGTTGCTTTTTTCGCGAAAACTGCTGTGAGCGTATAATAGTCTCTCGCTTCTCACATTCTCATCTGTTTCTCCAAGTGGGTGAAAAATAACGTTTCTCTTCTCAAGTAGGCGAAAATTTCAGTCTCTGAAATTGTCCTAAAATCACCGGAATGAAAACATAATTATCACACCAAAGCAAAAATGCATACACTCACACATCTTGTGTTACGCGAGGACTCCAGTCTAGTGATTGATGAAGTATTACTCCGAAGATTCGAAATACGTTCAGTTCAACCACAAGCAACTAACCAGTTTACACTCCGAGTCATGCCTAGGAACCGTTAGGCTCATACAGTCGATACATTCGAATTTTCATAAACTGGCAGATTAATTATGAACGTTTTTGTTCTATACATCGATATAATTGTAACCAGAATAGATGACGCAAAATGCAACCCGCACCGTTTAGAAAAAAAGGACTCTTTCCAAACCCAATTAGGAGCGATTACGAGCAAAGCCACCCCAAAAGGCACTATCGTTTATTTGGGACTGCAAATCCTCATTTGATCGCACCCCTCAAGAAACATGCCAACCACATCATTAGGATTTGCATGCTTTAATGTACACACCGGAGAGCGCATGGCGTCAATTGACCCGACTCGGTGCGTGACCCCTATGAGCCGGTATGCTATTAGATTACCGCCACCAGCTTTTCCCAATCTGATACTCAGCACTCAAGTGGCTGCTCGTCGTCAATAACTACAAGTAGGGGAAATCCCTCCGTCATAAGCTATGTCATTACCGGTTCGTTTAGTCCCCTTGCGCTTGCATTCCTAATTTTCATTTACAAAAAAAAAGATAGAATAGAAACAATCAACAAATAATCCAATATATCACTTTATGAGGATTTTCCCCCTAGTTGTAGTGGAAAGTGAAAAACTCCCAAGCGGGACTTTTTTTTCTCAGCTGGAGGTATATCATCTCCCACGATGATGACGCTGGGACATGCTGGCATGTTAACGAATTAAACGGTCCCGGGGAAAATCCTCGACTCGACCGTTTTCAACTCATCTGTGTCATCTTTTGTCTTGCATTGGGAAAACTCAACCCTCATTCAGCGAGACAAACATTTTGTCGTCGATCAGCTAGAGAAAATTAGTAGGCTGAAATTTGTTCTAAGTTGGAAATATTTCGTAGTCAAGGAGATGTTGCAACCATCAATTACCACCCGGCAGTCGACTTGTTGGCAGCAGCGCTACTGTTTCCGCAGACCGTATGGCGTGTCCGTTTGCCACGCAGCAGCAGCAGCAGCTAATCCAACCATCACCATTTGGTGAAATTTGGCAGGAGGGCAATCCTTTGTGTACGAAGTGTTTATTTCCGAACGTTCACTGCACTCACAGGGTCAATTATTTTGGCTAACTTCCAGCAAATTTTGCTGGAAGAATGGCAGCAGCAGTGGCAACAACAACAAAGGAGTGCATCACGCACTTTGCATGACACACACATACACACGCCACACGAGTAGAACAGATCTGCTCTTAATTGACGGTTTCTCGCTTCGAAAACCGGATCCGACTTGTGCCACTACTTGGCCAGAAGCAATTTTGGGCTTTGGATGCCTTCTGTGGCTGACTGCTTGCTTGAATGGAGGAAATTTGGCATGCAAATTAGTAGGTTCTGCTTCAGGAATTGTTTCGTATATTCTGCGAAGCTTAGGGACAGTGAAATGTCTTAAGGTCTGTATCCGCAGTAGTCCGGACACCTCAAACATGAATTAAACATAAATTTCGCATTATATTCCAGTCGTAGTTGTTTATTTTAGATTCATGGGATGTGTTTTAACAAATCGTGAAGACATAACATAGTTATTCGGTATTTGCTTAAAATTTTCGAACCTTGCACTTAACTCCGTCCATTAGGGTTTGTACAGACCCTTCAGAAATCGTAGAAGCCGTCTTTGTCCAAATTTGCTGGAAGTGTTTGATGTCTTTGATTACTTGCTTCTTTCCAAAAAGCTTCCCTAGTAGCACACTTGTTGCCATTCAGTTGAGATAACATAAATCATAATCAAGTTACTACAACAAATTTTGATCGTAGTGTGCTACATGGGTTCCGCCTCATCAGAGCCCAATATCTCTCGATTGGTCGTAGCTCTAGGCAATTTGGCGGGTTTGAGGTTTTTGGTACAATGTTCACTTGATTTGCTTGGTACTACTCCATCACAGTTTTAGCATAGTGGCATGATGCCAAATCGGGCCAGAACAAAGGTTTTTCTTTGTGACTTATGATGAAGGGTAGCAATCGCTTCTGCAGACACTCTTTCTGATAGTTCTCCTTGTTGATTGTGCCTGTAGTGACGAAAGATTTACTATTTTTGCCACACGTGCAAATTGCTTGCCACACAAGGTATTTTTTGGGAAATTTCGATGCCTTCTTCGTTCTGAAATGCTCAGCTGTAGCCTTTCTGGCCATAGGCTAGTAAAAAGCTAGCCTGAAAATCCTCCAGGACATAAGTTTCATCGTCCATAACAACGCATGAAAACTTCGTGAAATTTTCGCAGAACAAACGTCGAGCCCGTGATTTTGCTGGTAAGTTCTGTTTGTCGTTGCGATTTGGAACTGTTTTACTTTATACGACTTAAGTCCCAAACATTGTTTTGATTTTTGGACAAAACCAGGTGACATCTCTATTTTACGAGCCACCGTTCTAATAGTGAGATTTGGGTTTTTCGTTAATATCCTTTTCACTTTTAGGTCCATGACAGGATCAGCGCGCCCAATATTTTTGTCACTTCTCGGTTTCCTCTCCACTGTCAAACGTTTCGAAAATGATTTGAGTACATCGTGAACAGTGGATTTAGGCAAATCCAATGTTTTTGCAAGGTCCCCCTCTCCTTGTCAATGTCAGAATTTGCCGATCGCCCGTACAAAATTCGCTTTTTGCACTTGTTTTTCTTTCGTCACCATCTTGAATACTAAACATGAAATGTAAACATCAATCATAGTCTTTTTCATCATCGACTCTCAGCTATACCACAGTGAAATTCATACGTGCGTTCCTACGTGCAATATTTCAAAAGTTACAATGATTTGAAGGTGTCCGGATTAATGTGGATACAGATTTTATTACCAGGTATACCTCACAGAGAAACTTTAGCTTTAACTATGACAGCCGCATATTTGAGAATCTGACATCAGTATTCCTTTTTGTTGTTTAGTTTTAGTTTCGTTGAAAAGCTAGCAAGGGATTACGAGCTGCAGTCGAAATTTTTCTCAGAAGACAAAAGTACAAAGAAGCCTATGGACTCAAAATTACTGAAAAAAAGTAAAGACGACAGACCCCATGAAAACAAGGAAAGTGAGGGATGGAGGGAGGGAAGGGTGCTCCGATCAAAATTTGGTCAAACAGTAATGTGTGTGAGTCGATCAAAGTTTATTAGTGAGTCAAATTCTTTTTTTTCTTTCAAGTTCGGTTTTTGCAGAATGCAGGAGAAATATTCAGCTAAGCTTCCTATTTACCGCATGCGAATTGCCGGGTATTTAGCTTAACACCTGCCATAAGATTTTGTTCAGTCTCCTTGTCCACTTTATTCGCCGCAGATCACCAGTTTGCCTTGACCTGTTTCTCGCTCACAACAGCTTTTTGAGTCTTCTTAAGGTTCCGCTTGACGATGGCCCAATATTGTTCGATCCTCCCAAATCCAGCCAAAATAGAAAGGAACAATTGTGTCGCTTCAGGAAAAGCAGTAGGCGTGTTTATAGGAACTCGTTCAGATAAATTTCGTGGTTGCGAATCCGGTCGCAATGTAACCGTTGCTTTTCAAGCCACAGGCACAGATGGCCACAGGCACAGTAGATATTTCTTCGCGAACTTTGACTGTTTAATGTGCTTGAAAATATCTGCCACCTTCCCCATCCGGTTGCCGTATAAAATTCCTGATCAGGAAGCTGTTTAAAGTCTGCCTTGACGTAAGTCCTGTATCACGCAATCAAACTTTGTCAGCATCGTCGTGGACAACTTTCGCTATCGTGGTTTGACCGACGTGTTCTGTTTATCGTCGCGATTTGGAGTCACCTTCTTGTAAGTCGACAGTCCAGCTTGTTTTTTAGCTCTATCCACGGTTGAAGGCGCCATTCCCAACTTCTTTGCGTTATCTCGGACGGAGAGGTTGGGGTTCCACTCGAATCAGCGGACAACTCTTTTTGTCGTCGCTGTGGCTTCCGGCTTTCGATTTCCTCCCGATCCAGCTTTACTGGCTGTCGACAAACTTTCACCGAACACTTTTAATACGTTGGTAATAGTTGATTCAGCCTTCTTCAACAATTTCGCCAACTTGGTATAAGTGTAATTTGGATTTTCGCCATGCAAGTGCAAAATTTTGATGCGTTGCTTCTCTTCTTTCGACAACATTTTGATAACTGAAGTGCTTATCTCAAAATCAAAATGGAGGCATAATGCTACACGCACACATCTTAAAAATGGGTGTAAAAAATGTTTTAATGCACGATGAAATGAAGTACGTCAAGTTTAAGTCAACCAAATTTTGATCGAAACACCCTTTACTTCAAGCGCAATTCGAACCAATCCGGGACGTGGCCAAGAAGGTCGATTCTTCCGTCTAGTTTATCCAGCAGCCAATGAAGCGGGCCGGACTTTATCTCTTCAAGGTAAGGAAGGCGCCCAATCGAACCGAGAAATAGAATACGGTGGCCAAATCCCGCGCCAGGAAGCTGTACCGAGAGTGGTTGGTGCAGCCGAAATGGATCGGACGCCAAGCCGATCCTCGGCCTGGAGTTTTTCGTTGACAAGTCCCACCTCACAGCCAAGAAGTACTTGGTGTGGCAGGCAATCTGTGGGTGCGATCTATACAGCAAGCCGTACATAACGACCAGCACCAAAAATATACAGGGTGTCTCACAATAGGTATCACTAAAACAAAATGGGATTACAGCAAAACAAATCAACCAAATAACAGCATTTGTTTTTGATTTAAAAGATACATGCTATAGAAATAAACCATATTAATTCAATTCGAATCTCTCGCCCTTTTCCTTGATAACTTTGCGCAAACGCTTTGTAAACCCATCGCAGCTGGCACGCACGATTTCCTGAAGAATTTGGTCCCAAATATTAACCAAATGATTCTTGAATCGATCTAAAGTAAGCCCTTTCGTAGGGCCTATATGTTGAAGCACACAACCCCAAAAAAAGTTGTCAAGTGAGTTGAGGTCCGGTGAAGTTGCAGGCCATTCTTCGCTTGTGATGAAATTGGGAAAATTTTCCACGCACCACGCTTGTGTCTTCTTTGCCTTGTGAGCTGAAGCTGAGTCCTGTTGGAAACATTATTATGTATTCCCATACAGCGTTGGAGCATGAGGGTCAAGATGGTTCTTCAAAACCTGCTCGACGTAATATTCAGTGTTGCTGTTTACGTTAGATTCTATGAAATGTAGAGGAAGTTTTCCTTTTCGTGAAACGGCACCATACCATGATTTTCGATACATTCTGATAGCGTTCGACAGCTAGTTTGTCTCTTGAAATTTTGCCATACACTCGATCATTTTGTTGATTATGACTGTCCTGAAGGAGGAAGAGCTTTTTACCCGAAAATTACAGTTACCGTGCCGAACCAAAACATTTATGCTTCTTTGGAAACTGGTTTATTTTTGACGCTCTGTCAACCTGTGGACCCGCTGTGTCTTGTACGGCTTGCATTCCAGATCATGCCAGAAGAGCCTGTTCATAAAAGCAGGGGAAATTTAAAATTATTTGCTCAATTTACGGCTAGATACGGCAGGATTACGTCTTTGTATTGAATATGGACATTTCCAGTTTCCTTGAACTGTTTCAAGGTACGAAAAACAAAACGCATACTCACTCCGAACTGCTTAAGGCTATTGAATATCTGTCACAGTCTAAGCTTTTGCAAATGTAATTTGAAAACTTGCTCCCGTATAGCTTCCATGGGAGCTGATAAATATAAACAAACAGAATCGTTTATTTATCTTCAGCGATAAGCTGTCAAAAGAATACACTCAAAACGGGTATAATCAATTACGCTGTTAAAATTACCCAACTGAAATAAACCAAGCCAGAAAAAAGGTGACACCTACTGTGAGACACACTGTACTAGACAGAAATCAGGGGGTTAGTCACTCTGCCACGTTGTGTATTTAATGATTGTGTTTCGTGGGGTCAGAAAGTGTTTCTGTGTTTTGACGTATGATGATGATGATGATGATGATGAAATGAAATACTACCATATATTGTATCAAGGTGGCTTTCCATAGCAATAGAATAATCGTAAAACGATTTGATCAGGATTGTATTGCAAACTCCAGTATGAAGAATCAAAAACGCCTGGGTGGGCACGTAAGCAGAGGCACTCACGCCAAACCCGCGAATATGAGGAAGAGAATCTCTTTCCAAAAGCAAATTCGCACTCAAAGCATTAGTACCGAGCCCTCGAATGACAGCATAAGCACAATAAATGGGGTCGAAGAGCCCATCCTCGTTCATGCAGTCCCATGCTCTCTATCCAAACGTTAAACGTTCTTGGGTGCCCTGATGGTCCCTCTCTTTTCCCGTTATAAGTTATGCAATTAATACATATAGTACATTTTGTCATTGTTATTTAATTGCTTACCTTGTGTATATATTTTTTTGCTGGAATTAATATTGGTGCTTTATTTATAACATTTTTTTTTAGATTTAGAGTCAAAATAGGTACCAATTACCTGTTCTCCCGCGTTTTCGAGAGTCATCTTACTATCTCCTAGTGTCGGAAAACCTTGCGGGATCCATCCGGTTCAGGCTTCTTCACGATCTCCGGGTGGTTGTCATGGTGTTTCATCATCATACAAATATGTTTCTGTGTCTCGATATGTCTGCCAAAAGTACAATCGGAGATTTATATTATATTTCATATTTATTGTAATATAAATTCTTTCACAATTTGCATTGTAGCAATACATCATCTTGTTCGGAGGCCCATTTTTGGCATGCTCCAAGACAAATGAAACAGAAATTTCTGCATAACTCGAGTACTAATCAAGCAAAGGAAGCCAAATTTAGCATGTTGGAGTTTTTGGGGTCAAGAAATTTTTCTATGGCAGTTTGAGACCCCTCCCCTCTATAAAAAGGGAGACTATCATACAAATGAAACAGAAGTCTCTGCATATCTCAAGAATTAATCAAGTAAATAGAACCAAATTTGGCATGAGGGGTTTTATGAAGACGAAAAATGTTTCTATGGTGACCCATATTCTTTCTTGTGAGGGGTGGGTGGGGGGTGAGGGGGTCATAGAAATGAAACTGAAGTTTCTGCATAACTCCAGAACTAAGAAAGCTAATGAAAAAAAAGACATGTGGGGATTTTGGACGTAAGAAATGTTATCGGTAGTTCGAGACCCCTACTCTTTCTGTAAGAGGGGGAGGGGGTCTCATACAAAATAAACACAATCCGTCTGAAAGGGCTAGGGGGGGCTCGAGAACTAATCTAATTCAATTATCTTGAACCAAATTGGGCATGGGAGGTTTTTGAAGACAAGAATTGTTTCCATGGTAGCCTGAGACCCCTCCCCTATCAGGAAGGGATGGGCATCATACAAATGAAATAGTTATTTTTTTGCATAACTCGAGAACTAATCAAACAAATGGAACCAAATTTGGCATGTGGAGATTGTTGAAGGGAAGAAATGTTCCCACGGTGGTAAGAGTCTCCTCCCCTCTTTGGAAGAGGGGGAAGCTCTCATACAAATGAAACATGAGAACAATCCCTACTGCAATGAAAATTTGTATGCAGAAGTCTTAGGGGCCGAAGAAAGTTCTTATGAAAGTTCGTAAGAATGAAACAAAAATTTCTGCAAAACTCGAGAACTAATCAAGCAACGGGAACCAAATTTGGCATGTGGGGATTTTGGATGCCGGATTTTTTCTATGACGTTTGAAGACTCCTCTTCTCTCCTCAAGGAATGGGGGGCGGGGGGGGCGCTTTTTTCCTCTTGCCAACACGCACTGTGGTAGCTACACAGAAAAAAATCTTGTAGAAAAGAAAACTATCATGAAATTTCAGTCAAATTTACTATGTTTATGGTAGCAACCTTCAACGTTTGTAGAATATTTGACAGACCTCATATTGATAGCAACCACAACATGGTTGATCTAATCGCAGACATGGTTAAATCAAACGCATTTATAGACAGGTGAAAATTGTTGGTGTTTGCGCTTAATTTAACCCTCGAAATGGTAGTTTATACTGCGTTTTTTTGTTGCGTGTAGGCAAGAGATTGTCTGCTTGATCGGATACCGCCTTTCAAACATGCCCTACGCTCAATTGCAACTACTTCTATTCAATTTCACAGTCTGCCGAGCTCTTATCAATACTGATTCATCACATCTTAAGTTCTTGCAAAAATGTCTGTCCACAAGGGGTGGGTCGCTTAGCACAATTTTCTCCTGTGCTATTTTTTTTCAGTGTGTCTACAAGCGTTGCAATGTTCTGGAAGTTCCCGTAATGTGCCGAAGGTGCTGATGTGTACGCAGTCCAAATTGTTATGTTCTGCTGAGCTTGGCAAACAGGCAATGCATATTGGCAAGGTTGCTGGTTTCATATTTCTATAAGCTCATCTGTCAAAAGTGTGCCTCAGAGTGCCACACATGTGATATGGATTGAAAATCAAAGTGCCGCAGTTAGGAAAGATATTCGTCTAGTGTGTGAGACATCGTGGCTGGAACTCTGTTCTAAGCGACTTACCCTTTGCTGTCCACTCCTGGGGTTGCATGTTGATAAGAAGGATAACACCAATATTCAAACATTTTAATTGAATACGTGCTTCATCCAACAACAAGAAGCATGATATGTTAAATGAATGCAAATGACTCTCTTTTTGCATATTCTGGAGGGAAATAAACTGTTGCAAGTAAATTATTAATCTAAGAGTTAAAATTTCATCATTCATTTTTATTTTTCCAACTATAAAAATCCAAACTGATCCAACTTTATATGAATGTTTTGTGGGGAATAAAAGAGAGAGAGAGAGAATCTCAGTACACTAAGATTTTTTTTTACACGGTTTGTTTTCGGCGGTAACTCCAGAACGGAACAGCTTATCGACATAATTCAAATCACATTTTACGTTTTGGGCAACAAGTAACCATATGGCAGTTTTTCAAAAAAATCACAATAATTGGTGTTAATACTCAAAATTTTAAAAACTGTATTTTGACCAAAGCATGGAAAGGTAACGCATACAAAAAATAATCTAAGCAATATAAAATGTTTAAGCATGTGAATTTATCAACTCTATTTACTCTTTTTTACACGGTTCCATACTTAAACTGGAACGTATCCCCCGTGCAAAAAAAAAAAACCTTTGTGTGTATTGTATTATTAAACTTTTATATAATAACAACTAAATGAGTTATGCTGTAAATTTTAAATTTCAATCTCAATTTCTGTGAGCAAAATAAGGCGCTATAACATTGGCAATCATTGCCAGGCTTTTAGTTCAAATGTCAAAAGTTCACCCATAGGCAAAAACAGCATAAGCTAATCTTTCTAGCATCAATGCTCCCAGCGATAAAGTACAAATTATAATACTGTTTAAGTTCTGTCCAGTCAGTACCCGGAATCAGATATTGTGTTGCAGCGGCACGGAAAGAGATAATGAAATCGCACAAAAATATGCTGCTGCTCGTAGTACCGTTCGAAGAATTCGTTTGCGAGCAGGATATCGTTCTTATCGAGCCAGCAAGCAACCAAACAGAACGTTGGAGCAAAGTTTCGTCACCAAAACTCGAGCTCGGAAACTGTACCAGCAGGTTTTGACGATGTACCAAGGATGCCTGTTCATCGACGATGAAACCTACGTCAAAATTGTTAGATTTCCCTTGCCAGATCGGCCGTTTCACTGGGGACTTTCTTTTTTTCCCCCCTTCAGGCTTCAACCTGGGATTCAGGGTCTTTTATTGGCTCCGATGGGAATTGGGCGGAAAAACCTCCCTTACGCTGCGTATCCAAGGTGGAGCAAACAAAGATAGAAAAAAAGGGATCAGAGTTTTAAAGAATACAAACAGATTCAATATATATACATTTTGTTTTACATTTCTTATTAAATTTATTAATAAATTTATTGAGGAAAGGAAAAAAGGAAAGGGAAGGGAAAATTACCGGTATTTGCTGGACCGTCCAACGTCCAACCGTTTTCGTCTCCACGGCGCTCCTTTGGCTGGCTCCGATTTGCCACGAATATTCCGACCGTCAGTCTTCACACCAGGCCTTTGCCCACTTGATGCCGATACACTCCACTATCCTCACCACTTTACGGCTAGCACGTACTCTTCCTGCACGAAAAGTACAGAAAAACCACGTTCGTTTTACAAAATTGCGCACTCAAATAAATTGAACGGTTTCGCACTAAAATAGACTGAATGCTTTTGATGTTTTTACCTTATTAGATCTTAAACACAGTGGTGACAGCTGCTTTTATCAGCTGATTACCTATTGTAGTATGGGAGCCTTCTCTTTGGCAATAAGGGTCAACTGTGAGAGCGCACAGCATTGCGCGTCAGGGCCCAAACACAATGATGACGGCAACGGCAAACGGCAAAGCCCGATCTGAGTATGCCTGCTTGTAAGAAAGAAAACATGCTAGATCCAAGCCGATTCTACATATTGAAGTCATTTGCAGCAACTGTCAAAATTGCCGTTTTCCGTTCCGTTTCCGTTATCATTGTGTTTGGGCGGTAACGGTTGTCACAGCAAACGAGGGAATAGGGATGTCAAGGATGGGAAATGGGTTGATAACCAAGGGGCAAGACAGCTTTCTCGTGAGTAACTTTTTACTTCAAAATTACTCAGGATTCATGTTGAATAGCACAATATGAATCCAGTAAATAAGAGATGCTCATAATTGCTCAGAGTTATGGCCCAAACACAAAGATAACGGCAACGGAAAGCTGCAAAGCCTGATCTGAGTATGCCTGCTTGTTGGAAAGAAAACAGACTAGATCGAAGCCGATTCTAATTGGACACATCGAAGTCATTTGCAGCAACTGTCAAAATTGCCGTTTTCCGTTCCTTTTCCGTTATCATTGTGTTTGGACGGTTACTCAGGAATGCGCAGTGTCTTGCCCCTAGGTGATAACATGCGATAATATATTCTAATTAATTATATTTAATTCTGTTTGATCTGTTTAAAAAAAATTAATGCTTATAAAAATAAAGAAATAAAACAAAAATTTCGAAAAATATTTACAAAATTATAAAACTTCAAAATTCAGAATTATCGCCATTTAAAAATTACAAAATTCAAAAATTTACATTATTTACAAAATTTACACGAAAAAACAATGTAACCAATGGACAGGTTATAAAATGGATTTCGAACAGTTGCCTGGCCAGAAATTTTACACGTCAACGGCACGAGGAGATGTTCCTGCGAAGTTTAAGTTTGCTTTTATGGACAAATTTGCCAAAAAAAAAAACTGATGATTTGGCAAGGGATATGCAGCTGCGGAGCAAAGACCAAAGTGTTCGTGACGTGTAAGACGATGGACTCGAAACTGTACAAGGAAGAATGCCTCAAAAACCGCGTACTATCGTTCATTAAAGCCCATAAAGGTCCCGTGAAGTTTTGGCCAGATTTGGCGAGTTGCCACTACAGCCGGGAAGTCATCAAAGTGGTACCGCGATAATAATCGATAAAAACATAGATCCACCCAACTGCCCTCAGTTCCTCCCCATCGAGAGATTTTGGACAATAATGAAGCGGAAGCTTAAGACAAGTAGGAAAACGGCTCGGGACGCGATTCAAATGACCAAGATGTGGAACAAATGTGCCAACGAAGTTGACTCCGGAGGTGTGCAGCGTTTGATGGGAGGAATAACGAAGAAATTGCAAATTTTCATTAGAAACCGAAGAGAAATGATTTGTATTGATATTTTTTTAAAGTACAGTAAATTACCATTGTTTTAATGTGTTAAACTTATTTGTTCGCCAATCCGTTACCGAGATACAGATGATTTTATTATTCCGGATTCTAAATGGACATAGCTTTACCACCGGTGTAGAACGATCTCATTCTAGCTGAAGTCAGGAGGACAACAGTGCCCAGGCTGCACTACCAGCTTAGTATGCCTTTCTTAGCTGGCGGTCTTTGTAATGGACGCACGCTCCATCCCAGTTGTCGACTCACCATTTTGCAGCCTAAACGAGGAATTACTGAGTCTCAAAAGTTGACCACTTATCGCGATACTCTCATTTTTCGCTACCGTTTTAGTGTACGCCAATGTAGCATACAAATACGAAGTCTACGTCATAAAAAATTACATTTGTTCTAGAAAATGTACACTTTCAACTAAATTCTGGAAGCAGATGAATCATGTCCTCACGCCACAATGATTCCAAACATTGTATGACTCAACAGACCGGTTTGGCTCCACCCAGCAAAAGATGCACCTACAGCTAATGAAACAGGTGGTCATGCGTCAATTAAAGATCTCCTTCTCCGCTCATGTTCTCGTCGTCATTCCGGGAAGCGATCCAAAAGACCCCATGTCAGACGCCTCTCCACAAACGGCACGGCGATGATGTCGCTTACTCGCGACAACGAAAAACGTGCAGAAACGAGCAAATTTACGATCAGAATCAAAACAAATAAAAGTGACGCTCTCTTATGCGGAACATACCTAGATCGTCAGGAAACCACGCTCTTAAAGAACCGCAAGCGATCGCATGCCATGGCTTACTTTGCTACTATTATGCGAACAGAAGGATGATTCATAAGACGTCCGACGACGACGACGGTGCGACTCAGAACGATCGCGCCCCTAGGCCACTCAGAACCAACGCAGACTCGCTCGCCACGCGGTGGGTAATTGCTAAAACGATAATTTATAGAGATTGGGGCGCTTAATTACCGGCTCAAAGCTGGAAGCACCGTGTGTGTGTGTGTGTGTGTGTGGAAAGTGGAGAGTCATTCAATTCAACGATGATGATGGTGATTGAGAGGTGTGATCTAGCGCGCGAGGTTTTACTAATGTGTGGGACTTTTGGCTGGATTAGTCAGCGGTAGAATTCCGGAGAAACAAGTAGTCCATTTGTTGTTTACTACTGTTGCACTTCATCGACTAATGTAGCTATAGGAAATGTTTCTGATTACATTCGCTTTTCAAACATAGACGATAGGAATACGGTTGTTGACAACTGAACAACTGATCACACAGCACAGAACGGGAAATACAATATGATGAGTATCGTTATCGTCTAACGATGGAACGGTATTATTAATTGTATAATGCAGTGTATGACATTTACTCCCGCTCCCACCTTCCCGATGTATGTAATTTCCATTTTTCAACAGAGAACAATGCCAGAGCACGTGGGGCTCGATATCGCACTGCTCAGGGTGCCGCCACACAATGCCGATCTAAATAGTAAAGTAGTAACCAACCACCACCGTCAACCGACTGTCCGATTGTTCCGCGAAGGTCTCGCCACCGGCAGCGGACAAAGATCGTTCTCACTCTTTTCCTTTTCGTTCGATACCTCCCCCCGCCTCGCTCCAAAACAGCTGATTCAACAAAATTACTCAGCTGCGTGCGACGTACTTCCATATAGGTTTGCACTGTTCGCTGGGAATTTCTACCTTTGCGCGAGGTTGTTGCACTGAACTGACGACGACGACGACGATGGTGAGGGAGATGCGCGACACTGCGAGATGACGACAAAGAAAATGCAGATGGCCACCAGGCCGCGCCGGACGGGTTGTGACCGCGACCAATGCGAAGGACGCACCAAGCCGGGCGGTGGGTGAACCCGGAATCGAGATGAGTCGGTTCGGAGGGATGTTGGAATAAAGACTGCATTGGAATGCGTGACTGGACTATATGATAAAAGTACGGTTGTCAAATGATATGAATTTGAGGACTCTTTGAATTAAATACTAACCAACAACAAGAAAATGAATTTTAACAGAAGCGTAAAATTCCCCTCGTTCAATCGCAAGCCAAAGCAAGCGTAAACAAAGAAATTGTTTGCAATCTTTCATACAACAGACCTGATTTCAGCGATATCTAGCTTAAATTTACATAAAATATGCCATGTTTTGTATCAAATCTAGCATTCTCTTTATTAGATTAGATAACGCAGAAAATTAAATGCTCATTGAACTAATGCTAATCTTGAAACGTGTTTGATTAGAATTAACGCCATTTAAAAATTACATGGAAATAACTATGGAGAAAGCAAACATTCCGTTCACTGTCTACTATAGATAGTACCCGAAAAACAATGCAACAGACAACAAAAATCACCTAAAATTTCTTTTAAGTCGTGTAGATTTGAAACTCTCCGAGACTGAATTATCACCTATCTACACAGATAAAAAGAAACACTGAATTTTCTGCGTTATCTAATGCACATAAAGGGAATGCTAGATTTGGCAGAAAATAATGGGACATTTCGTGTAAATTTATGCCAGATAACGCCTAGCCTGTTGTATGAAAGATTGCAAGCAATATCGTTGTTTACGCTCCTTTGGCTTGGAATTACACGAGGGGAAATTTTACGCGCTTGTTAAAATTAATTATTTTTTTCTGTGTAGTTATGGAGACGCTGCACAGTGGGCATAGGCTGTAATCGGACTTATTTCAAATCAGCTGGTATTTGTACATGAACTGATGTTTTTCTATAAGAAAAAACGCCAATAAATCGATTGCCACTGATTTCATCCTGTGCAGAGCACTGGAAGTGGCTCATTTTGCCCTATTTTATCCTAATTCGGTGTGTTCGTTCAGTTTTTACTCCGATAACTATAATTGCCGCTGTAGTTTTCGTTTGAAAAGGGACATATCTTATGTGAAAAACTCTCAGAAATCGAATGGTGCCAATTTCATGCTGTGCAGAGGTGGAAAAATAGTTTATTTCGCCTCATTTTACCCTAAAAGTGTGTTTTTTTTTTCATTTTTTACTGCGATACCTACAATTGCCGCTGTAATTTTTGCTTGAAAAGTTACATATCGTATGTGAAAAACTCTTAGGTATCGTATGGTGCTGGTTTCATGCTGTGCCGGGGTCGAAAATTGGTCCATTTCGCCCCATTTTACCCTAAAAGTGTTTTTTTTTCAGTGTTTACTCCGATAACTACAATTGCCGCTATATTTTTTGCTTGAAAAGGAACATATCTTATGTGAAAAACTCTCAGGAATCGAATGGTGCCGGTTTCATGCTGTGCAGAAGTCGAAAAATAGTTTATTTCGCCCCATTTCACCCTAAACATGTGTTTTTCATCAGTTTTCACTACGATAACTATAATTGCCGCTATATTATTTGCTTGAAAAGGAACATATCTTACGAAGAAAACACTGCAGTGCACTGGGAAATCAAATGGTGCCAGCTTAGCATGTTAATAGTTTTCAACTAAGATAGATATTAAAACACATAATTATGCCCTTCCGGGCCTGTACGTAAAAGTGTATTGTTTGAATTTAACAATCCCTGGCATCACTGGTCTTGGACTTAGAGTCTGTGACATTTTCGGATCTATCGCTCGACTCGGATTCAGTACTGTCATCACTGGTTCCGGACTCAGAGTCTGTGGCATCTTCGGGTTCATCGGTGTCGCTGTCCACGTTCTGTATTTTCGGCAAAATAAAATTTCATTTTTCGCATAAATCCTTCACTTTCTAGAGATGCATGCTTGACATTTCGGCGTTTTGATGTTGCTTCCATGTGAGCCATTTTCGGATCAGACCACGCTAACGACATGTGTATAATGTCCGCCAAATTGTCCTCGGGTGAAGTTTTCCGCGAAAGCTGTAGCCGGGCATGCTTATAGCGTATATGACAACGTTCTCCTGATTGCTTGTCAATGAAGCTAAGTGGGTACGGCTGGAATTGAAACCAATACATTAGATATTTGTGTTGCTTTTGTTATATAAAATGTTTTCAGTTTTAGTTTGTATACTTACTAAGCGCTCAATCAATTCTGGCATATGACTATACTTGCGAAGAGATGGAGGAAGACGTGTCACAAACTCAAATTCTTTAGTCACATGATTCTTTATGTCGTTGTAGAGATCTTTAACCTTTTGTGCATCTAAAATGTTCGACGACAGTGCCAAACAGCTAATCAGTCGAATTTTTTCCACAAATTCTTTGTCGATTTCCAGGATCTGAGCAAAAGTGTATGGATCACTCAAGAGACGACGAGCCATGTTTCCATTGTTACTACTGCCGCTGCCTCCAATCTTTGGACGGTTAATTTTAAATGCTTCTTCTAACGTATCAGAGATTTCGCGGACTTTTCCTCTCACAAGTGGATTCGACTGAGCAAGGTATTTGTCTCCCTGTTTACCGATCTTTTTCTGTGCCGCAACGCGAATCAGCCACTCTACAACATTCAGCCGTGAATGGAAGAAGGAAGGCCCAACTTGCAGTTCAGCACCAGGAACACAAAAAGGACAGCGTGTGTGTTTCGGTTGTCCACGATAGCATTGGCCGCTTTTCCATCGGCCATGGCATAGAATGCACTAACTTTAACGCGGACTTTTCCGTTCTGCTAATTCATGAAACAAAAAAAAATGTGGTTAATGAAATGTTCTTAAATATTTCGTGTAGACATATACACCAATGAATCGATAACGATAGGTCGACTGTTTATCTCCTCAACCTTACTATAGAGTGCTCTATACATCATCTTAGTGCGTTCTTCAGTTTCTTTCGCCCAGGGCATCGATCTTGCATGACAAAAGGTGTCCGACTGTGGATTCGGATTGATCCACAACTTTTGGTCATTTCCAGCTACCAACATCAACGGCATAGCATGCTCCGAAAGCAGCGAATCATCCTGCTTCAGGATTGAGTTCTGGTTGTAGTGCGAGAACCCAGTAGCAGAGTCTACTCCGGCGGAAATATACAGTATGCAGTCGACTATTTCCCCATCCGAAGTAGCCGTCAATGCAGACATCCGTTCTGCCACTTCATCCAACTCCAATATTCTAATAGTATCACTGCGTACCATGTCACGTTAAGCAACATTGACTGATAAAGCTCCATCAACTTTCGTTGGACGTGAAATCTTCGGAATTATTGTTGTTCGATGATCCATGATATTTTTCCAAGTGGACAACAACTTTACTCCATGTATTTGTTTCGCAAACTTTTGTACAGCTATGTACTTCCGTTTGCTCAAACCGACACGTGTTTTTTGAAGCAAAGATTTTTCAACGGAAGCGTTCAGTTCCGGTTTTCCGGTGACTCGCAAAATCTGCTTAGCGTTATTCTCACCAGAAGTTCTCTGGCCACGCAGAATATTGGCCATATTCGTCAGCAAACCACGGTGCGCCAGTCTCGAAACATCGACGTTTTGGACTACGAATGCCAGGCTTTTGAGGAGTTGTTAGGTCATCAGATGACTTCGTAGATCGCTGATCAATTGACGTCTATAAAAATGTTATGTGATGATTATCCCAAGTAACAATTTTGGTTTTATAAGGGTTCTGAAGAGCATGAATTAGACTTCAAGAATGCTATAAAACCATGATAAAACCAGCAATGTTCCTTGGGTATGTTTCTATCAAGATCGGGTAGGTGTACGAGTCATGGCAAGTGTACCAATTCGCACCATTACGCAATGGAGCTAGTAATGGCCATACACTAGTTAATTTCCATAGGCCAAATAACTGGTACACTTTTAACTATTGCCTTAACTGGTACACCTACCCTATATACGTATGTTTCCACTCAGAACCCTTACCTCGAATGTTTGATTTAGCCAGTCGTTGCTTCTCTCATAAAAACGTCCCTTTCCATGCGCATTTACTCAGCGTCGAGTAAACTGTTTAACCCAATTCGTCACATCTTTAGACACAGTTGACTCACAGCCTACACCTCTCGCTATCAGAAGCTGCACTACTCGCTGCTTCTTGCGATTAGAGTTTAAGTAAATTTTCACAATCTCACTATTCAATATTTGAAAAGAAAAATTTTGCTGCACATTCGAACTTCAATTTGAGTCAAATGACAGTTGTTTATGAAAATTCACTTGGAGAAAAAAAAGGTTACTTTGATTAAACCTACTAGATGGCACAGCATGAAACTGGTAACAAAAATAAAAATAGTGGCAGTAGTAGTTATCGGAGTAAACACTGAAAAACACATGTTTAGGGTAAAATGGGGCGAAGTATACCATTTCTCGACCCCGGCACAGCATGAAACCGGCTCCATTCGATTCCTGAGAGTTTTTCACATAAGACATGTTCCGTTTCAAGCAAAAAATATAGCGGCAATTGTAGTTATCGGAGTAAAAACTGAACGAACACACCGAATTAGGATAAAATGGGACAAAATGAGCCACTTTCAATGCTCTGCACAGGATGAAATCAGTGGCAATCGATTTATTGGCGTTTTTTCCTATAGAAAAACATCAGTTCATGTACAAATACCAGCGGATTTGAAATAAGTCCGATTACAGCTTCGATTATGTCCACTGTGCGCTGGTTGGCGTAGCTTGAGCAATGTTGTCATTTTGACAATAGCGAAGTGATGGGGTACGACCTGAAAATCATATCATAATTTTCCATTCTCATAGCATTCAGATCTCCATTAAAATGATCGGCAGTTGCTTCTTGTTGCTACCAAAAAATCGTGGAAGTATGTCAAGGAGTCATCATCCCGCTTCTGTCATGGTTTGGGCTGGAATAACTCATTCCATTCATTGTTCTTCATCGACAAGGGGGTGAAAGTAGATCAAGCGGTATATCAGAAGCTACTTACTGACGCAATAACTTCTTGGACATCGCAGGCTTTTTAGCAAAAATGAGTGGATTTTTCAACTGGACACCGGCTCATGGAGCAAAAAAGACTATTAGTCTTTACGAACGCATTCTCCCAAGCTTTTTAACGAAAGATGAATGCCCTTCTAACTCACCGGATTTGAATCCGATGGACTATTCGGTATGAACAATCTTGGATTTTAGAGCCTGCAGTACACCACATAAATCACTAGAATATCTAAAATCGTCTCTTTTAAAGTTTTGGGAACAAATACCTGACGACAAACTCGCGGCTATCGTGGATAACTTTGAAAGCGTACCTCTCAGCACGAGGTGGCCATTTTGAAATGAACAAATAAAACTTGTAATTTTCATATTGCTATAACAAACAATACATATTGTCCAACAATAAAAGATAGTTTTAACACCCTTTTGTTGTACGGATAATATTAGGACACCCTGTAGGCAGCCAGCGACGTGTGAACTTTCTTTTGCTTCCTGAGGCAGTAAACTAAATAAACTGCACATTTTTCAAATCGGCTGTTATTTACATACTAGCAAGCCGCTGGTTGTTGCCAAATCTAAAGCAATTCCTCAACTGTAATATAGTCAATAGCATTCTTTGAGTCATGAATTTACACGTTTTTTTTCTAAGTGTGTGTGGATATTCCTCGAGCACCAGAGCAGGAGGGGGAAATAGCAGTTTAGTCAGGAGAAGTTGCTCGTAGTGCTGATGATTCCGATGTTCAAGAAGGCAACGTGGCTCAACCGATTGTAAAACAACCCGATGGAGATGTTCAGCTTCCGCCACAACTTGATAAGAATGTTCATTTTTCTGGTTATCAACACTTCGAATGAGCTTGCTCCTAGCTCTAGTAGTAGAAAGTACAAGAAACCAGGTTAGTTCTAAGACTTTATAACATCGTATGGCGCAATTTCTGCAGTAGAAACTCTCCCTCAGGTTCCCACTTTTTATGCTGATATCAAAAGAACCCCCCGAAGCAGTTAACGACGAACTTAGGTCGCTGGAGCGTAACCTGGAAGGTCGTGGATCGACCTGCTTTCCTTGTACCAGTTCCATGCAAATGGGTGTGCACGTTGAAACTGATGAGGATGATAAACCTGTGCGTTTTAAAGCCAGACTGGTGGCAAAAGGATTCATACAAAGGAAGCACATTGATTACGAAGAAACTTTAGCACCAGTAGCAAGATTGACCACAATAAGGTCCTGTCCTGGCTTTGGCGAGTATGAGAAATTTCGAAATTCATCAAATGGATGTCCGAACAGCGTTTCTAACCGGCGTGCTGGAAGAAACAGTCTACATGGAGATCCCGGAAGCTGAAGCCCACGAAGGTTTAACAGTTAACCCGAGCTCTCTATGTACTGAAACAATCTCCACGTTGTTGGGACCAGTCTCGATAAAAGTCATGTTCGTTAGATTCAAAAGCGTGGATTTTCAGGCAACATAACATTGACCACCTATACTTCCATGCGAACATCAAATGATAACTCATGACAACAAACGTAACCAGAAGAATGAACATTCAATTTTCAGAATGCTTTGATATAGATCATTGCACGATGGCTTCATCAATGCAGTTTTGACAGTTCAGGGAGCTTGTTTACGTGGACTTAGAATATTTTCGGTAAGATCGGTTTGAGATTTTGTGCTCTAAGGTGATGACGATTGAAGTAAAATTGCAGGAAAACATACACCAGTGCTAATTTTTACATCATTTCCTGGATCTAATCGTACAGAATCCGGAAAATCCAATAATATTTTCGTTTGAGCGGTTTAAATTCTAACACCTTGTAAACAAGCTCTCTGAACTGTCAAAAAAGTGAGGTTAATACATTCGGTGCAATGATCTATTCATTTATGTAAACAAGTTCATATTCAAAACGAATTTCGAAATGTCAGAAATGAAATTCAATCATCCACAATGAATAGCAATTACTCGTCGGGATCGGAAAAAATGCAAGGGAAGCCCAACCCAGGGTATTCTTGCACAACATTGCTAGTGTCTATTCCTCTGCGACGAAGGTTACAGCCCTGGTTGTTCCATGCTCGTATTAGGATTCAAAATCACTTACAAATTCAAGACACAAGAGATGATATTCTGATTTTATCTAATGGAATTCCTGCTTCCGCATTGATATTCTAAACAACAGTGACAGCAGATTTTTGACCCGCACTTAGAGCCGACTTCCTTCATTGCAGCAAACAAAATTCAGTTGGCATAGAAGTGACAGCGGTAACCATGAAAACCGGGGAAGTAAACATCATCACTACACTGGGATAAAATCATTTTCACTTCTCATGGATATTTTATGAAAATCCAAGGCACTGGTTGGGACGGTCGTTTGAACAACTTTACGGAGCAGAAGGATTTGTACGATCACGTTATAATTACTGTCTTTACGTGCGAAATTAAGGACATGAGATTGTGTACGTCATCATCTACGTTGATGAGCTCCCGATAGCAGTTAGTAGTTCAAAAGTTATTGCATCCGTTAAGTGACTATTTGTCGAAGAGTTTGAAATGACAGATATGAACGAGCTAAACCACTTATTGGGTATCAAGATTCAAAGGAATCGAGCAACCGGAGCCTTGGAGCTTTCACAGACGAATCTAATTGAGAAGACTACTACTCGCTTTGGAATGGACGACTGCAAGATTGTCAAAACTCCAGCAGAAGTAAAATTGCAGCTTTCAAGATCAGAAAAATGCGGGCATCCCTATCGTGAACTGATTGGAAGTTTAATGTACATCATGTTGGGAACCAGGCCGGATATTAGTTTTATCGTTGGCTATTTTTCAAGGTTCCAATATACTGCAGGACTTGAACACTGAAAGTGAGGCAAACGTGTCTTGAGATATCTGCAAGGGACAAAAAATTTCAAGCTTGTGTTTAAGCAAGAGACGCATAAAGCTTGTTCCCGACAAAATCGCGACACCCCTAAATACGTTTGTCCCTGGCTTCATCAACGCGTGAAATATTTCGCAGACTGATGAACGTATGTCTGTTTATTGTGTAAAATCATTTTTTGGCGATCCTACAAGCTTTTAGATCGAAGATGGCGTCGAAAGAAGAGCAAGGCGAAAATCAGTTGTGTGCAGTCGCAATGAAAATTCGGATCTGTCAGTTAGAAAGTTGTAAAAAGCTTGGTTTTCTGGCAAGCACTGTCCATAACGTTCTTAAATCTTTCGATACACGTTTGACAACAGTTAGGAAAGCAGGGAGCTGAACAAACACGAATCTCAGGAACCACCAGAAAGACGCGAAGGTGTAGCAAATATTGTCGAAGAGACCAGATCTATCGGTACGTACTGTGGCTAGAAATAAAAGTGTTCCCAACTTTCGTGCATACTTCCAAGCACCGGCAAGGTATGAAGTCGTTCAAGAAAATAGAATTCAAGAATTCCCGGAATGTCTTTTATACTGCTATGCAACGGAACGGACGAAGAAAAAGGCCAAGTCATCATTGTAAAAAAAAATTAACATTTTAAATTCATTTTTTCTCATAGCTGTCATACATTGTTTATGTTTTCTGGTTCATATTGGATGCGCAAGTTTGTCTACAATTGCAACAAAACAGCATGTAGACGTGGCTGGATAGCTCAGTGGTTATCCGTTCTGCTTACTGAGCAGATGGTCGGGAGTTCAATGCCAGGACCGTCCCCTTCCTTGTCATTTGTCACTTGCCTCTTTCTATCACCACTAGATTTAAAATAAAAAGCAGTCTACTGCGCTGCGCTTTCATTGATCGCATCACTTACCACAGTGAATCCATGATCTATATATAACCTGCCTCACTAACACAAATCTATCCTTCCCTTGACAATTGTGGAGACGCAGAGGTAAACACGGTCTCTATCCAACGATTGTCAAACTAATCATCCTTCCCCGCTCCCCAAAGACCGTGAGGACGTGGCCGGCGCCGGTACTGATATATAAATAGAATTAGTGAACTTATACATTGAATATGCAAAGCCTACTCCCAAGCTCCATCTATGTGGTTCTCTGTGCAATTACACTAGTTCTGATCGGTAACGGAGTAGCAACTACGCTACGCACGGTCTTTTTTAAAAAAAAAAAAAAAAAATTCAACAAAACAGCATGTAATTTGCAGTGCAGTTTATAATATCCCTTCACAATATATATTATCTTATATGACATTGTTTATTCATTACCATTACCATTCAGCTTTATCATCATCATTACCATTTATATCATTACTTGTGTTTTCGTGATTTATATATTAACATTAAAATAATTTTATAATTTCTATCTAATATGTTAATAAACTTTTAATTTTAATACAATTATTATTTTGATCCTTTCTTCTTCTCTTATGATTGCTTGATTACAAGAATGATTTCTTGATTACAAGAAGCTGCAACGGAATCTGTGGTAGGGTTTTGCACTTAATACTGAATTTATTTTTCATTTCCGGTTTGCGAATGGACATTTTACTAAATCCGAGGTGATCTGATTCGTGCAGCGCTGTGTGCCACTTGGTTAGTGTTTGACAGGGTGCGAAAAATTCAAATTCAATAAGCAGTATCCCGTGAATTTATCCAACATCCATCTCGTCATTCACCGATTCGGTGCAAAACTGAATTTCAGAAGAGCCAAAATTCGGTGATAGCAAGAACACATTCAGTCAGAATGTTTGCGATTATTGTGTTTTGTGATGCTCTCCTCTTTTTGTTTTGACTGATTGAACCGGAGATCTGTATAGAAAAATGTGTCGGTAGCATCCAGTGTGAATGAAGACACTCGGTGCGAGTCACCTTTTTGGAGGGGACCGAATGCTTGTGTTCGTTCGTTCATTGCCTCTTCTCTTTATTAGTAATTCGTGTGTTCAGCATAGACCAAAGAATTGAATACTGTTGTTTTTCGCACTCATTTCGGGCTATCAATTTTTTCACACACTGGTGTTTGATGTTAAAGTTCAATTTTGGTCATTACTGTGTCATAACTCACTGTTTCAGTATTTTAGATTCATCTAGGCGTAATTGATGAAAATGTTTGTTTACGTTTCCTTAGCTTGCTAATAGTTTCAATTTTCAGCTCCGCATTATGCATCTTTGTGAGTCGTATCCCACCTAACCTACGCTATGTGGATTGATGCTGCTGTTGATTGTTACTGAGTTCACAATTTTTATGAAAACTGTCATTTTTACCATTTTCATTGATTTCCCTTATAATCAATGCATATATTATTATTTGTTATATATATTCGTTTTTATTTCATAGGTTACATATTTAAGTATGTTTGTAAATTATAGCCCAGCTTGTGGTATTGCTGATCATAACTGAGTTTACAATTTTTAGGACTACTATCATTTTCATCATTTTTGTATTAAATCTTTATAGGTATTTACATTAATTGTTATGTTATATATTCTCCGTGCGAGGAGTAACGATTATGATGTAGAAGGAGATGTTCACTCATCAGCAATGAAGGCACCAAGAGTGAATCAACAATGTATTTTGGCTAGAATGAAAGCATATGAAGAGAAAGTTTGTGTTTTATTGTACTAGTTCCGCTAGTGTGCAGCAGGGTTGAAGTGACGAACTTAGTCCATGCTTTTAACTTACTGAAAATTGAGCGAAAAGGGCATGTATGCGGTGGTACTCGAGACCAACGACATTTTTCGCTCTAATATCCCACTGCAGGGTAGGTTAAAGCACGTGATTCATCAAGTCCTGCCGCACATTAGCGGAACTATAGAAAAAACTTTCTCTTCATATCTTTCATTCTAGCCAAAAAACATTGTTGTTCACTCTTGGTGCCTCATGGTGATGAGCGAACATCTCCTTCTACATCTTTATAGGTATTGTTTATTTATATATTGTAGGTCCAATCATTTTTATTCTCATACCATGTATTTTTAATATGTTTCATGTTTCTTCACATTCCATGCTATATATTAGGTAGATTTCTGATCACATGAAGCTTTAACCATCGTATCGCCCGTCCCTGGGATATTGTGTAACTGTAAATGCTATGCTATGCTATGCTATGCTATTATGATACAACGAATGATCGTAGCCACTAGCTGCTGTTTAATATCTGTACTCTTCTGCTTGGATGAATTTCGACTCCTCTTCTGGTGAGATAAACGAGAAAGCATAGGCATCCTCTTATGTTGTTTGTGCAAAAATACGTTTGTAAAATTAGTTATCATAAAATGTATACATACATATTTATATAGTCGAACTCACCGTCTTGCAACGACGAAAAAATGCTTCTGGCTACTAGAAAAAAACTACTAGCAAATGGTGCTCTAAGTTGCATGATGGCCGAATCGAAAAAATGTCAGCAACGGTGTTACAAAAATAAGTTTCACCCATTTCTGGGTAAAACTATACCCATTAAAGCTTCTTGAACTGATTCTGAAAAAGGGTATTAAATTCTTAAAATGTACAAATAAGGTTCGTGGCAAAAAATAGCGAAATGATGTGTTAGTTCTACCTTCGGTTTCGTAATTTAAACGAAAATTAATTTTCAGTGTAGTAAGACTCTCGAGATATAGCAATCACAAACTGGAAGATTATATGCACACTAGCGCCATTTAGAGACCGAATTTCGTATTTTTGTGACCACTTGGTCAAAGGCTTGAACATTAGGACAAGTTTACTGAAGACTGATACACTGACAATTAATTTTCGTTTATATTACGAAATCGAAGGTGGGACTAACAAATCTATTCGTTGTTTTCTGCAACGAAACGGATTTGTACTTTCTAAGAAGCTTCTTTCGTATTTTACGCCACACGCGCAACATTCAAAAGCACTAAGCATTTGTTGACACAAAAAGAACAAAAAGCTACGAGTTATTTGATACCAATAAAAATGAAACGTTTCTTTGGTGGTTGCATGATCGACTGACAGATCTACTTTATCGGCTCAAAATATTAATAAAAAAAAACGCAACCACGTGGAGTTGTTCAGTGGTTTATTTTTTAATGTTTCTGACATGGGGTTCGTTCGTATATTTTTAGAAAGAGCTGATAGTGAGTCCGTGGTTGATCTCACTAAACCACGTTGACTCATGAGAAGCTACTTGATTATTGTGCATGAGGTTCTAACTCTCAAAAGCTCTTTCATTTCTATTTTGGGATAAATTAATGATTCCCGCCATACCAGCAGGAATACCAACACTTATGAGTACGATCGAAGAGAAGCAGTTATTGGCTGATCTTCACGTTTATTTCGTGCATTGTACAAAAAAAATTGTTATGTTAGCATTTCGTTAGTATGAATGTTTCATATAATTTACGAGACATTTGTGCTATGTACAAAATCCATGTTTACGAAACGAGTGAAAGATAATTTACGAAAATAAATTTTCAGTGTATGTCCTAGCTGGTTAAGCTCTCGAGATATGCTAGGATGAAACAAAAAACCCTCTTATCCCAACGCGTCACAGCACTCATATTTAGTGGCTCGAAAGTAAAGCGCCTCTAGCAGTGAAATTCCCTATTCAACCGGAATCCATTGACACAGATCTGTTGGTCTAACCCCGTACAACAATTCTGCTGAAGACTGTAGATATTTATCACTTGAAACAACTGAGATAGACCTCATTTCCCCCAATTAGTGAAAATCCTATAAGTTGCGAGTATCGATCTATTTTTATTTTTACGGTCCCAATTAACCAAAAAGATCGCTACCCGATTGAAATAAAAAAAAAACAATTTTCCATCACATGTAGGAGTGGGGTTTGGGGAGAGGGGCTGGGTGTTCTATCTGTGAGCACGTAAGTGTGTGTTCCCATTCATCTTCTCGATCCTTAACAAATGTAACAAACCCATTGAGGACAGTTCGATCATCTAAAATTTCCGCAAAATTCGTTCCCGACCTGGCATC
>JASCZW010009316.1:0-43407 GCA_034211315.2 Aedes japonicus | reverse complement strand
ATCTACAACTTTTCTGGCAGAATGTATGCTTTTATTTCTGCAAATCAAAAAGTTCGAATTTCGATTTCTCTGAAAATAAGGACCACCCTGAAGTTTTTATTCACAACAAAAGTTGTGTTTACTTTATTAGGAAAAAACATTGTAGAAGTTAATTTTGGCTCTAAAACTTCAAAATTAAGCTTGAAACTGTTTTTCTCAGCTGAATTCGTGCATTCTGGATCACTGCACCGTCCCTGAACGCCGTTTTAAATTTTACTGAAATTACACATAGACAATTTCTCAAATATAATGAACCTCTTATTTATATTTGCAACCTACAATCTCTTCTGAGATAAACAGTCCCTACCACCTGTGCCGTATAACCAAATTAGGAAAACATCCGAATAATCCATGCAGCACCCCATTTCTCCTCATCGCTATCAGAGATCTGTCTGGCACTCTCGCATCCAGAAGTATGGAAAGACCGACGAGACCAGCAGCAGCCATAACGTCCCAGAGCGAAGCAACTCGCATCACCGGTAGAGGAGCCAGAGCGAAGACAGGCAGAAGGACGCCACATTGTCAACGGTGTGGCGGGTCGTCAGTACTTCTTTCAGGAGGCAAAACCCAAAAGACCAACGCGACGCGAGATGATGGATGCAAACAGGAAGCCGGAGAAATCAAGAGAGTGAGTGCAAAAAGCGTTTGTAAATTCCAACCGGCACAACGACGATGGCGTAGTTGCTCGAAACTGCTCTGATGGCAGATAAATGAATTTGAATAACCACGGAAATTGATTGATTAACCAAATTAAATATGAGCTTAGGAGCCGGTAAGGAATGATGGTCCTGACGGAGAGCTACCCTATTGAAGCCGTTAAATTGAAAGAAGCAATTTCGACCAGCTGGACGACTTACTTATGCCAGAGCACACAATATCGTTCAAGTAGGGCACTTTGTTTGTTGCTGGCAGCTGTCTACCGCGAAGATATCACTACTCCAAACGATTGGTACCAGCGACAGGGCTTTGGAAACGCTTTCAGCAAACATCATGACCTTCAGGAATCGAAACCCTGGCCATCGCACTCTTCTTCAAGGTACGCCAGCCTTTCCACTTGAAAGCAATGGGACCAAGAGGCTTTCCTTATGGAATGCATTCTGGTTTCGAGAAGCGCACACACACATACACATACCAGCGAAGCTGGCGAATACCACTAACGCACCGGGCTTTCAGGCAAATGCCCAGCACAAAGATATGTGTAGCGTAGATTCCCATGCCCTCGCCATGGCTGCATGGCTGGCGATCCGGAATGTTGAATGAGCAATAAATACGAACATGTTATGGCTGAAAAGCGGTGGAGGGCCAAACCCGAACTTCTTGCCGTTTTATAAAGTATCATTCAGCGACGAAAACGATATAACTTTATCAGCAGGATGAGTGCTCCTGAGTCAGAAGATTGTGAGCCTGAATATAAAGCAGATTAGGATGCAGACCTTTTGGCCAAACTATTCCGCCGCTGAGTTTTTGGGTTTGGGTTTGATGCTCTTGCCGTCGTTGGCGGTCTCCATAGTGCGGGAACGCCAGCCGTTCGAGGGATTTGCTGGCAAGTTTTTCTGAAGGATAAATGCTGTTTAGAAGGATGTTGTAATGGCGTTTAGGGGAATGTTTATGGCTACTGTGCCGTGCTGGTATCGAGCAATGATTCATAATTTCAAGAGGGGCTCGCTGGTGAAAACGAAAATACACACTGATCAGTTTATCCGTTATTTTAGCGAAACCAATGCCATAGCCAATATTCGCGCAAAAACAACAAAACAAATGGCACTGGTCATTATTATTACATTAAAATTAAATAAAACAACACAATTGGAAAATGAAGTAAAAATTATGGAAACTTCAAACAACGAAAACAGTAGTGGGTCATTCAAAATCGGTCATGGACCTGGACCATGGAGAAAAGTTATAAAACCATCAGACAGCCAGAGTGGCATTGAATGAAAAACACTTCAAGCAGAGGAAATTCTCGAAATACACTTACCATCATTCCAGCAGCAGCCCTCATATCCGGGTTGAGTCTGTTGGTAAAGGAAATGGAATGGACGTTGTAAATGCATGGATTTAGCCAAGGGAAATATTTGAAACAGAAATTCTGGAAAGGCGAAGACATTGTATGGAAGACTCTGCAACGAAACATACATTTAGCAATAATAATGCCACCTATGAACAACAAAGACAAGGAATACCCTAAGTTTTATGAAATGAAATTAAATTAATGGAAAATATTTCCAAAAATGAAGAGCAGGAACAATAGTGGAATGCTCACGTTGGAGTTGGTAACAGAAATATTTCCGTAGATTACATTCTAGGAGCTCGCCATGTGACTTACTTTTCTCACTCGTAGTTCGACTGTTTATGAAAACACTAATTGGGAAAAAAAAGCTCTCCAACGACAGGGGCCCGAGAAAGAGACGTTTGAAAAATTCTCATTTACGGCCACGCACATCTTCTCTGAATCACGACGACAAAGGAAGGTTAATGATGATAAGACATCCACTAAACAAGAGACAATAAGCCAGGTTTAAATTTAATGTGTTTGGTGGATAAAATCGGCATTGTTGAATTCTATTGAACTCTCGCAAAAACCATAAATATATAGGAACGAGCTCACCGAGTCAACATCGAAAAAACGACATGATATAAGCCTTAGCAAGCGTGCCGTGCAGCCCTGAGTACCTCGCATAATCTCACATTCAATGATATGGGTATCCCATGTAACAAATGCCAAACCATCCAGCCTTATTTAGTTTTATTACACCGTTTTTAAAAAGCTGAGAGGAATCAATCAGGTTTTTCATGGCATCAAGAGGTGCCGGAAACGTTTCATATGATAGTCATGGGGTTCTTATGAGAACCAACACAGCTTATTTTACAATCGATCGTAAAACCTTCTTTTCTTTACATTCCTTTTACCTCCTATCAATGCTTTTGCCGCAGCTTTATGAACTCTTAACTAGAAATCAGAAGAAAAAATTAGTATTTTCCATTTAATTCCAACTACCTTTGCTTATCATGACAGATACGCGTATTTCGTCTCACAATGTGAATACTTCTTCTGTGTCTCGTACTAACAACTCGTCTACCGACAATACTAATTTTTCATTTGATTTCTAGTTACAGGTATTCCACCTAAACAGCCCAAGCCTCTCAGGATTCATGAACTCCGTTAAATGCTAATAAAGGGTGATACGGTCAAAATTTGGTCAAGGGAAAACGCGTGTAAATCGGTGAAATCGTTTATTTAAAAAATCAAATTAAATTTCTTTTTCAAGTTCAATTAGTATAAAATTCAGGAAAAATATTCAGTTAGGCTTCCGCTTTTCCAAATCCGAATTGCCGGAGCCTTACGCTTGACCCCTGCCATCAGATTTTGTACAGCCACCTTGTCCACCTTCTTCGCCGCAGAAAGCCAGTTTGCCTTGAACTGCTGCTCGTCCTTAGCAGTTTTTTGGTCTTCTTTAGGTTCCGCTTGACAATAGCCCAGTATTTCTCAATTGGGCGGAGCTCTGGCGTGTTGGGAGGGTTCTTGTCCTTGGGAACCACCTGCACGTTGTTGGCGGCGTACCACTCCATGGCCTTTTTACCGTAATGGCAAGATGCCAAATCCGGCCAAAACAGTACGGAACAACCGTGTTTCTTCAGGAAAGGCAGCAGACGTTTATTCAAACACTCTTTCACGTAAATTTCTTGGTTGACAGTCCCGGAAGCTATGAAAATGCTGCTTTTCAAGCCACAGGTACAGATGGCTTGCCAAACCAGATATTTCTTTGCGAACTTTGACAGTTTCGTGTGCTTGAAAATATCTGCTACCTTTCCCTTCCTTTTGCCGTATAAAACTCCTGTCCCGGAAGCTGCTTGTAGTCGGCTTTGACGTAGGTTTCGTCGTCCATTACCACGCAGTCAAACTTCGTCAGCATCGTCGTGTGCAGCCTCCGGGATCGCGCTTGGCCGTCGTATTTTGTTTATCATCGCGATTTGGAGTCACTACCTTCTTGTAAGTCGATAGTCCGGCTCGTTTTTTGCCTCGATGCACGGTTGTAGACGATACACCCAGCTTATTTGCGGCATCTCGGAGAGATAGGTTAGGGTTTCGCTTGAAAACTACCGGCAACTCTCTTTGTCGTCTCAGCGGCTTCCGGTTTTCGATTTCCCCGATCCAGACTTCCTGGCTGTCGACAAACGTTCCCCAAACACTTTGATTACATTTGTAACGGTTGATTTGGCAACTTTTAGCGATTTTGCCAACTTTGCGTGCGAGTAGCTCGGATTTTCGCGATGCGCGAGCAAAATTTTGATACGCTGCTCTTCTTGCTTGGACGGCATTTTGACAACTGAAGAGTGAATTCCAAAATCAAAATAGGAGCAACATTCTCACACACACACCTTCAAAATGAGGGGTGTTCAGGTTTTTAAATGCAAAATTGAAAGAAATACGTCAAGTTGATATTGACCAAATTTGACCGTATCATCGCCCTTTATGTAATGCTGTTTTAGAACTCATTCATATTATCTTATTATGGTCATTGATGAAGTTTGTCAGAAGCAGATAATTTCTCATCTCCATGCGAGGCTCTGGGGTGGACAGATATTTATTGCTAGAACGAAAAGAAATGAAGAGAAAGGGTATTGATAGTTCCGTATAGAGCAACGGCAGGCTTTGAAATTAAAGATACATTGAACGGTAGTTTCCAATCAGGCACATAATCTTTTACCAAGCTACCCATGCAGGGTAGGCAAGGGGGAAAATACCTCCTTGACTGATAAAAAGTTATGCAACCGATCGTGCTCTTATACTACCTATTGCTTTGATCTGGTTCTAGCGATTTGTCGTCCCTCTCCCAATACTCGGTAACATGGGTGAGGAATTATCTCCCGCTGTTGAGTTTATTTTTAGCATGTACATGTAGTTTACATGTAGTTTATTTCACACATTTATTCTCACACATTTGTCCACTCCTAGAGCCTCGCATGGCGATGAGAAATTATCTGCTTCTGACAAACTTCATCAAAAATCGTTACTCCACGCATAGGAGAATACTAAAAAAACAACAATAAAAGTGTTATTATGGTCAGTTGAAAATGAATTTTAAAACCATTTTGCCTCCAGTAAATGCAATAAACGGCCAAATAGTTTTATAGTACCCATTGCAAAGATCAATTGGCTTTTTGGCGAAACTATGATTTGTTCCAATCGAATTTCTTATATTGACATATAAGAAATAATTGGAATGTGGAAAAATAAATGCACCAAATTTTAAATCTGATTTAGATCGGAGACCGATTTCGGCATACTTTTAGATAACCTTATTGATTTCCATCAATTCTCAAAAAAATCATGATTAATTTATCAAATATATTTGTTTCAATTTTATTTTTGTTGTTGTTAACTCGTACAATTTCCGAGGCGCATTAATTTTCGGCTCTTATCGTGCCTATTTTCAGCATAAAATTGAATGCGCATATGATTTGGAGCATACGCTTTAAAAAGCACTTAATTTGTTTTGGATATTTTGCTTTCACAACAAATTTCCCACAACATTAGAACGTTCTTCCTAGATATTATTTACTGCTAAATGAATTCAAAATGCAGAGAATCGAACAAAGGACAGCAACAAAAACAACAACATAACCAACCAAGATACCACAGTGAAGTTTGACAGCTGTGGCCATTTGACCGTATACTGGTTTTCATGACTACCAATAGGATTTATGAAGGTTCTCAAGTGGTCACAACATCTTTCACTAGAACATTTTCAAAATCTGCATGGTCTTATAAAGGTATTATCAACTTGTTTTCAAAACCGTCTATAAAGTGGGCCGCTTTGTTCCAATTTCGGCGTTAAAGAAGTATAGAGGAGGTGATGGTAGACAAACCAGTTTTGAATGTAGTTTTATCAACAAAGCCGGGAGGAGTGCTATACGGCTGGAATAAAACTTTAATTGTTACTTGGAGTGTGTCCCTCGGCTTGGCGTAATATGCAGCGGTGGTTAACATTTTCAACTATCACTCTTAGAGTAATTGAGTTGGAAACGATATTTAACTAGTGAAACCTTGGCTCAGATAAGGTTCATAAGACTATTGCTGTTCTGAACCGTGATAATTTAAACAATTAAGTTTCTTAAGACGAAAACTTTCGATGGATGTGCATGTAATGTCGATCTATAAGCACCACATAGGGTCTATTCGTGGATGCAATTTCGTCTCATCATTTAGGTTTTTTGTTAGCAGCTGTTTTTTCTTTAGATACTTTAATTTGAGCTATTTTCGCTATAGTCAACATATTATTTCAAAGAACATGTTAAAATTGAACGTTCGTCTGCGACTGACAGGCTTCTATGTGTCACACACGAAATAGGTCTAGCTGTCAAAGACTTATTCAAGTTATTAGTACACGATACTGGAAAAGTCTGCACATTGTAGACGAAATACGCGTATCTATCATGAAAAGCAATAAAGGTAGTTGAAATTAATTACTATTTCTTCTTCTTATTTCTAATTAAAGGTATTCCACTAAACAGGTCAGACTTTCTTAAATGAGAATTCCTACTAAATAGATATTGCATTATTGCAGGCCATCTGAAAATCCCTTAACATCAGACTAAAACATTTCGATTACTTTTATTGTGCAATAGAGAAATTTCATTACGTAATGGATATGAGTCATTCGATTCAAAATTACCGAGAAAAAGTGCAAACGTGTATCTGTAATGTAAAAATCGCAGTTGTTTTTGTCGATTAGACCATCCCTCTTCTTTCAAGTTTAAAACACAATGCTTCTTTTTCTTATTGCTTTCACCTCCGAAACAATAATGTCAAAAACAATTTTTCAGATGTTATATAAAAAAATAAAACTGTGTTAAATTTGAATTTTTGGAATGGAATCGTGTAAAAAATTTAAAAACCTCAAGGTTTTAAACCGTTCTGGAGTTTGAAAGTATTTTGAATCAGAAAGCCTTTATAGCCTGTCCACGTTAATTTTCGGACACATTTAATAACAGAGAAACAACTTTACACATAATTCAACAAAACCGTTTGTTTTTTTTTAATAACAGAGTTATATCTACATTAGAAATAGTTGATTAAGATGTAAATTCTTCTATCTGGGAAATTCTCGAATTTTGCATGGTACATCCCTTAGCAGGTTCCGTACGGTATCCTTAGATAAGCCCGCCGTCATGAGTTTCCATCTTCTCTTGAAATCATCGGTACCATTTGCTTTCTTCTTAGTTTTGAAGAGTGTTCACTTAACTAGAGCCCAGTACTTCTATACTAGGTGAAGTTCTGGACAGTTTGGTGGATTGGCTGTTTTTGGCACATATTTGACCTCTTGTAATTTATACCATTCCATGATTTCACATAGTGACAAGAGGAAAATCAGGCCAAACCCGCTTTTGCAAACATTCTTTCTCGTACACATGCTTATTGATAGTGCCAGTAGAGACGAAACTATTAGATTTTCGACCACCACTACATTTGGCCTACCAAATTAAATACTTCTTCGAGAATTTACAGACAAAGAAGGTGCCCAATATCTCTGTCCGGAAATACTCAGTATTGGCGTTCCTTTGCATTGCGGTATAAAAAGCCAGACCGGAAGCTGTTTAAAGTCTTCGAGTACGTATGTTTCGTCGTCCAATATGATACAAAAAAATGTTTGCGAATAATTGGTGTAAAGCTTAGCACGACGTTTTGCAGTGAAATTTTGCTTGTCATCACGATGGTTGGGTACCTTTCTCACTTTCTACGCCTTCAGTGCTTGCCTCTGTTTCACTTTTTGTTCGTATGATTTTAACTTTCCAACTTTGCGAGCCACAATTCGCACTGAAAGATTGGGATTTTTCTAAATAAAGGCTACCACCTTCTAGTCCATTTGTCGGGAGCATACATTTCGATTTGTTTGACTTGCAAACACAATAGATGGTACTTTTTGGTAGTTTTAATTTCTTGGCAAGATCTTGTACCGATAAATTCGTGTTTTGCTGCCGTTCGTACAAAATGCATTTGTACACTTCCATTTGATTCGACGCCATATTACTGAATATAACAAGAATGTAACTATTTTGTACCATGAAATAACGTGGACAGTTTCAGCTGTCATAATTGAAAAATTTTAGCGATCCATGAAATAATTCAAAATCTACACTGAAAAAAAAAATGTGTAAAATTTTACGTGGACAGGCTTTATATTAATCACAAAAAAAATGGATCAAATTCAATCGCTTTGATTTTTTTTTGTATTCTTTCAATTGTCTTGGATTCCTCGGGAAAATGGTTGGCAGTCTGAAGCTCAACATTTTTTGTTCAATTGCATTCCCGCGGTTTCCGACATGATAAGGCTCATTATAATTATTACTCTCAGTCCATAGGCTCCACAGTTGTCTCATAGCTCCGAGTAAAACAATGGGCAAGCAATCTATGTCGTCGAAGTCAGAAGTCAAATGTCCAATCCTTACGTTAGTCTATCTCGATCATTTTTTTTTTTTAATAAAACGGTTTTATCATACTCTTTGATTTTCAACCTGGAATTTGTGCGTTTTCCAATTAACGCAAATCCATGTGTAAAACATATGGATTTGACGTTTATTTTATTTTTTCAGCGAACATCATCTGTCACTGGCGACAACTATATCTTTTTTATCCTTTCATTGTCAAGTGCTTCACGCTCAAATTAGCCTCTCTTTCATTTGTATTACTGTCCCTTTTCTTCTCACGGAAAAATTACTCAACTTTCGTAAAAATTGAAACATCGTGATTTATGAGTTGTTCCAATTTTTACGGAAATTGGGTAAATTTTTCGTGAGAAAAAAAGGACAGTAGTTTGAGCATGTTGGTCCAGTGTACAAGTGTGCTGTAAAATTTTGGTGACCCGTTTAATTCTTCTTGTTAACTTTGTATACTCTAGTTGCAAATCAATAAAAATGGGTCGCCCGCGTAAAAATCATAGCGAAAATCTAGGAGCGAAAAAAAACGAATGCCGAAAACATGACGACTCCCTGCAAAATGTCATGAAATTGAAAAAAATGTATTCTAACTTCAATTCCATTGCAGGCACATAAGGTTATGTCAAAAGCGGAGGGAGAACTCGAAAAGAAAACTCCCGCCAGATCCTGCTACGGCGTTCTGGAATAGCTGAACAACGCTCAGTCTACATTAAAGGCACAGGACGTTCTACCGAACGAGAACGGAGGTCTCCAAATGAAACGTGTCTGCAAGGCAAGGTATGATGTTCTGGTGAAGAAGTCAGAAGTCTTCCCTGATTTTTTCGGATCGCCTTCGGAAAAGTGTGACGATGCTGATCCTTCCACGTCTGAAGATAATATATGGTCTTAAAATTCTATAAAGTTCCTTGAATCCTTCGAAAAAAAGGATCTGTTCTTCAGCAAGGAGATTTCATAGACTTTAATTTTCTATATAAGTCCCTTATATCATCCAAGGAACTACTTGAAATTGAAGAAGATATTTTGAGAATAGAAAGGAAGGATGAATTCCATTTTATTTTGCTGCCAGGAGAGAAGTTTCTAACAACTTTCCATGTTAAGAGAAGTTCATTAGAAGTTTTCCGAAATATTGGATAAAAGTCTTTCGAGAACTTGGCATTATAAGGATAATTCAGCACAAGTTTTTTATTCAAAAGCATGAATAAATAACAAACTTTCTTGCAAAGACTGGTTCCAAAATATTTATATAAATAAGTTATAATCCAGAAATATCAGATGATTTTGGAGAAATGTTAAACAATAATCAAGAAACAATCTTACAACAATAAAAATAAAAATCTACACTTTATACCGTTAAAGTTGTTCAAAATTCCCATGATAAGCGAAAGGGTGTTTCTTGTAACTTCAGAGACAATTATAAGGTAAGGGCAAATTTTTCAGGTGACGTTTATCTGAAGAGGTTTTTGTGATTTCCAAAGAGATGATAATAAAACCATCAGGGAAATATATTAAGAAATTCAAGAAAATTAGCTGAAAACTTCATAAAAACTTTATTAGAACGTCTGGAGAAGTTTCCAAGAACTTCAGGAGCAGTTCTTTGAAACTTTGGAAGAAGTTTATTACAAATACAAGGGGAAGTTCTTTAGAAAAGGAAAACTTCCTTATAATCTCTGGAGAAGTCCATAAGAACTTCAAAAGAAGTTTCATAGAACTAACGGTGATGTTCCTTAGAAGTTCTGGAGATGACCCCTACAGCTCATAGAGAAGTTCCCTAGAACTTCTGTAAAAATTATTTTGAACTTCTGGAGAAGCTCCTTAAATTTTCAGGAGAAGTTCCGTAGAAGCTCATGAGAAGTTTTTCAGAACTTCAGGAGAAGTTCCATAGAACTTTAGACAAAGTTCTTTAGACGTTCTGGAAAAGTTATTTGGAAATTCAGCAGAAGTTCGTTAGAAATTTAGAAGAAGTTCCTTAGAACATTTGGATAGGTTTTTTAGAAGCACCATGGATCTTCTGAAGAAGTTCTATAGAAGTTCAAGAAAAGTTATTTGGAATTATTATAACTTTAGGAGAACTTGCGTAGAACTTCAGGAAAAAATATCTGGAACTTCAGAACAAGTTCCTCAAATGGCCGCTCAAAGTTCAGATTTAAATCCCATTGAAATTTTTTGGCCGATTCTGGGCCACAATGCAGTTAAAGATGGCTTCACCAACAAGGGAAACCCAACAAACATCGATGTTGAATCAGAGCTTGTTCAAGCAAATTTAGAGAAGCTATTCAGCTGTTTCTTCTAGAATAGCTGAATAACTTCTCCAAATTTGTTCTAACAAGCTCTAATTCAACACCGATGTTTGTTGGGAATTATGTTGTTGCTTCTTAAAGCGTGGAATCAATTCAATCCACAGCATCTACAGAATCTTTCTGACAATTTGCCAAAACGTCTGCAGCAAGTCATCAAGGCAAATGAAGGAAGTTATTGATATTGTTAACTTTATCATCTAATCCTTTTCCAGTTGAATGTATTTCTAGTCGTACATACCCAAGTAGCACACTACGATCAAAATTAGTAGTAGTAACTTGATTATGATTTATCAAGTCATATTTATGTTATCTCAACCAAATGGCAACAAGTGGCTAGTAGAGTATATTGACATGAAACTGTCCGATCCACTCTGACAGTTGCTATTTCAGAATTGGCTATTTATGTACCACATTTGCATAAGTATAGTTGTGTAACAAGTGCAGCCAAACTTTATAGTCAGGGAAGTTTGAAAATATTCGCAACTCGAACCATTCCCATCCATTTCCAACACATACTTATCGTATGAGCTAAGCAAAACCCCTCACTCAAATTGCTCCCGACTCGAATTGCGACCTCATATTTCTTTCAACTCGTCCCCGGCAACATTGTGAATGTGAACATTTATTCCGAACTGATAGTAAGAACAACAACATTCCTCCGTTTACCACCGACCGAAAGATGAACGACTCTCTCGGGTTCGATTGGGACACACACGGTTCTGCGGTCCGGACCAGATATTCTAATGTTCACGCAATAATAAGACAAAGCACATCGTAGCGGTGGCGTTAATCACACTTCTTCGAATGGGCGCGCAATTGAGTGTATTTATGACTTTTAGTGCCATATTTTTCACACCAGCTGGGTTCACATCCCGCCAACGACGACGACGACGACGACGGCCGGGGAACGTGTGCCATTAACTTTTAAACGTTGCTGGTCTTTTGTTTGTTTTTCGTCAATTGTTTGAAATTTAACGCCGGGGAAATTGATGAACTTTTCCACATGACGCAATCGGACGTTCGCTGAATGATGATGGAAATCTGCTCAATTAGTTGTCATTTATTAAACGCTCAAATTTTCGTCTCAGAAAAGAAAGCAAATCAAGAAAATTAATCGCTGATGTGATACTGACGGCTGCTTATTAGAGACGAAACGAAGTACAAGTGGGAACTAAAAAGGATCTCGGCGATGCATTTGCGTCATTTGGATGTAATCTCCCATCTGAGACCAGAAGTAATTTCACCTCCATTACGTCGCGACACGCTGAAACTGACGTATGTACAAATCCAGCATCCACAGCCGCCAGTCAGTGCAGTCCGCGTCTTACGAAAGCGAAACGGTTTCCGGCTGCAGCACCGTCCTCATGCTCATCCATTATTTAAGACCAAGTCGGTGGCGGCCTAATGAGTGTTTCAAAGAAGATGGGTTTCTCGGCCTCTTCGTCAGTTGCATCAGCCAGTGGGAGAAGCTCGGAAGCAGATGGTACATACACAACATAAGACAATATCTTCAGCAAATTTCCTTCGTCACTTCTGCTTCCTCGCAGCGCTCCCCAAGGAGTTTGCAAAGGCAGTGAGGAAGTTAGGGGCTACGTTGAAAGTACATAGATTGATTCTTGGCACAGAAGTCGTTCATATCGTGCAGGAAATTTGTGATTAATGCGTTGAGAACAAAATACATGAAGGGAAGAGGCTCACGAGAAGACAATGTTAGCCTACTACCACGAATTCAGATCGACGGTGATGAAATCGAGGTAGAAGACGAACTCGTGTATCTGAGCTCATTGGTGACCACCGATAACGACACCAGCAGAGAAATACAAAGCCGTATTATGGCTGGCAATCGTGCCTACTTTGGACTCCGAAGGACGCTGAGATGGAACAAAATTCGCCGAGCTACAAAGTTGAGCGATAGTTCTCTACGACCACAAAACATGGACCGAATACAATGGAGACAAATTCTATGTACACCAGAGACCACACCGGCCTTGGTCTGAGTGGTAGGGTAAGTAAGGGATTTCTCAAAATCACTATCTAACAGCAACCGATGAAGACGCCTCTGCCTCTAAACAACAGTTCAGTGCATGTACCAACAGGATATTGTGATACCTGCTTTATGTTATGTTAAGCTATACTATGCTATTTGAGGATTAATCCTCGGGAAAAAAATTTGCTTGCCGTTCAGATGAGGCAAACACGGAAATATTCCTGTTTGTACCATTTTAACCAGGATGAATTCGGAAGGCAACATAAAACTGCTAGACGCTGTATTGATTCCCTTTACTGAGACATAATGCCAGAAAACTTCGTGTTTCAGCGTGCTAATGTGTCAATTCATGCCAGCAAAAGATCTTTGAAATAATTTTCGCATCGAGCCATCGAGGAACTAAACTGGCCAGCCTATAGTCACTTCCTAAATTCCATCGAAAACTTATGGAGCATTTTGATATGGCTTGTTTACGAAGGTGCAAGTCAATTAAAAACAGTTCACGAACTAGAAGCTCCCGTTAGAGAAATCTGGAACTCAAGTGATACTCAAAATCATTTTTAAGCTTTGTTTGTTGGTTTATTGGTACCACAAATTTAGGTATCAACATTGACAAATTATGTTATCATCTGTTATCAATTTTAAAGACGATTTTTGAGAAACGTTACTGACTTCTACCAGCATGCTGATGAATGCTGAATATTAACAGCATGTGATGAATATGAAATTGAGCCTATCGCTAAAAACACTACTTCAATTATTAGTGTATGAATTTGATATCATGTTGTTCACATAATTAGATAATTTTACAAGAAATTTGTTCATATCACAAAATTTGTTATCAAAATGAACTCGATGATAATGAAATGAGTTAATATTGTGGTAACCAACGAATATTAATTTGTTATCTCTTGTGTAATTTTGGATGTTTATTCAACCAAAATGATAACATATTAAGTGATCAAACACTAATAATCGGATATAAGAACTTGTTATCAATTTGGTATAAACCTTTGTTCGGGTTATCAGTACTTTTGTATCGTTGGTACAGTGTTGAATTCTGAAAATAAGTGGTGAGGTCTGATGAGAGCAAAATCTAATTGTTTGGCAAGAAACAGTGCCCTCGTGTTTGGATGAATTCAGGAGAACGCTTGTTAAACCAGAACGTACAGAAGACTGTGAATAATGGTGGAGTAAGTATTATGGTGTAGTGGTGTTTCGCGTAATCCAACGTGGGAAAACTTGTCCAAATCGAAGGCATTCTGACTGCTCTTCGTTACATTGATACAATCAATGTACATTCTGAGAAATGCTTGAAATGGGGCTCGAGGAAAACTTCATTTTTTAGCAGGACAATGAACCAAAACAAAGCACAATTACCAGACCTCAACCCTACCGGAAATTTGCGATCGATTTTGGATAGACATGTTGATAAAGGATAAAGTGACGAACAAAACATAAAAATTCACAGTTTTAAACAAATCCAGGCAGAGCATCGATGAAGCATTCCTCCAGAACTTCGTCGAAAACATGCCATGACGTCTACCAATAGTTGTTCACGCGAATGGTGGGCATACTAAATACTGAAATCTTATTTAACTATGTTGTCATCATCATGCATAATTTCGGTTGAAGAATTTTATTAATTAGTATGCATAATAGTTAAAATCGGAATAAAACGATGAATTTTGTCTACACTTAGTTGTACAGTGCTTTCTTCTAAGTTTCAAAGAATTTCCACCTAACCATAGCCCAGTATTTTTCTGCCAGGCGAAGTTCTGGGCCGTTTGATGGATTGGCTGTGTTTGGCTCAAATTTTACCTCTTGTGCCTTATTCCATTTCAGGATGGATTTGCATAGTGACAAGAGGTCAAATCAGGTTAAATCAAAGCTGGAGAGTTGTGGCTTCTTATAAACGGTAGCAATTACTTATGCAGACATTCTTTTTCGTACACAATCTTATTAAAAGGGCCGATAGACGAAACCTAACTTATTTTTAGCGCTTTCGAAGATAGGAACCAAGATCGATTCCTTCCAAATAAGGATGCCAGTTTTTAAAGATGAATTGAACAACCAAAACAAGGGTTTCACTAATTCCTTTGATAATGTTTTCAAAAATACTGGCGGTAATCCATTAGGACCAGCTCCTTCAAAGGCGTTTAATGTGCTTGAAGAAAGCAAACAAAGGTTCAGGAAAGGTCGAAGGTCGTTACAAGTTGTGTGAACATTTTGAAAAAATCAGCAAATAAGTTACTTTCGGTTTGATTTTTACCTTCTTTGTCGTTGAGTTGCATTTTTGTTATTAGTTAACATAACAATTAGTCATAACGAGGCTTATTATAATTATGCCATTTTTCTGTTATACAGATACAGTTCATGTTGGAATTGTAACAAATCTGTGTTACAATATTTTATGTGTTTTTGTTACACATTTGTTACTTATAAAGTAATATTTTGTTCCGATTTTTGATATTTTACCGTGAACTAATTTATAACAACGCCTGCTATTTCCTTCTTGTTGAGTTACAATTAATAGAGATTCAAGACTTTTACGTTTAGAATTGGAGCTATTTTTTACTACACACTTAATATATTTTTTTAATTTTCAACTGATTTTCATGCACAAATCTGGATCATTGAAAAAGATTGACCATTTTTGTCGAAAAAAAAACTAGACGAAAACACCCCCACATCCCAAATTTGGTTCTATTTGCTTGATTAGTTCTCGAGTTAAGCAGAAATTTGTGTTTCATTGGTGTGGGAGCACCCTGAGAGGGGTCTCGAACCATCATAAGAACTTTCCCCAACACCCCTGAATAAAAATAGTCATACCTGTTGGGATAATTCTGGCTCCTGTTGGGATAATGTTTGGCTCAAATTCGTGTTTCATTTGTATTCACCTCATGTAATTTTCAACTCAAGTAAGTTAATCCATTATGGGTTCGAAATAAAATTAACTTTGCAAATATGACCAAGAATTGCTCATATCTTCTATACTGTTATGCAAGAAGTTATGTCCAGTGTGGTAGAGAGAGATTTTAATGTTTCTACACAGTCTTCCTTCCTCAGCGAGAGCTCTTCTCCCTTGTTTATAATCACCCCCGTGTTTGCAAGCGGGTAGCGCATGTGAGTGGAGAAAAATGGTTTTCAGTCATACTACACTCGATTGCTCTAGAGTGAGAAAAAGAGCTCTCAAATTCACAGATGGGAATGCAGATATACACAAAGGTTTTTTGTTTTGCACGGGGGATACGGTCCACTTTTAGTATGGAGCCTTGTAAAAAAAGACTAAATAGAGTTGATAAATTCACATGCTTAAACATTTTATACAGCTTCGATTATTTTTTTTTGTATGCGTTACCACGCAATAGTCAAAATGCAGTTTTTTAAATTTTGAGTATTTACACCAAAAATTGTGAATTTTTTGAAAAACTGTCATATGATTACTTTTAGCCAAAAACGAAAAAAGTGATTTGAATAAGGTCGATAAGTTGTTCCGTTCTGGAGTTATCGCCGAAAACAACCCGTGTAAAAATAAACCGTGCAAAAAAAACCTTAGTGTATTTCCCGACGTGCACGGCCCCAGTTAGCTCACTGGCGTGGGCTGTTCTGCTAATATTGGGCTTAGCGGCCTTGAACGCACGCACACTACAGCGCCATTTAGATCAAATGAGAGCAAGAAAGAAGGAACACCTTTTGGAAAAAAACCAAACCATCATTCCTCTGCATGTGCTAGAAAGGAAAAGGTGATTAAACGTCAAAAAGCCTAATACAGCAGTGATTGCAAATCCGCTTTGACGCTACATAACAAAGGAAGAAAGAAATATGTTTCTCCACGCTTCCTTTTTTCGGACATTTTCTAAAACTCCGACGACTTTTTCACTTTCAATCGCACCAGCGAATCACAGAAAGAGCACTGATGCGTCCGCGTCCAAGTGTACGCGACAGTGATTGCAGGCGAGAGCACGTGTGCGAAGACAGATGAGAGCACGTGAGAGCGGTCGTTTAAAAGAGAGAGTGATTCACTCACTCCAAGCAATCCCATCACAGGCACACACTTTCACTCTGTCTATTTTTCACCGAATAAAAGAGAACTTTGCTTTATCTTCGGCGAGTTATGGTTGTATCCTCTGTGAAGGTAAAAATCTCACGCGCCAGCGTAACATCTCTGTGTGAAATGCCATCTCTGTGTAAGATCATATAACGATACCAAATTCTAGTTGTTCTAGAACCAGCATACCAACCAGCATATAGTACTTGAATTTGGTCGTGCGAGTTTCATTTTCTCAGTGGCATTACCTCATTCTTGCTGATCTTCCTTTTGATTAAAGGTTGTACGGAATCAAATTGCACCACTTTTAAATGGCTGTAACTTTTTACCCGTTGGGTATTTTCTATTGAAATTTTGGATGGAATTAGTTCAATGTGTATTTGTTAACGCTGTGTAAGTTTCACTAGCAGATGTGCAATCGTTGTGAAGGTGAAGTCGGCAGAACAGCAGCGGGGCAAAACATTTTTGCACACGTGCCTCGAAAATCAGAATCCTTCTCAGCTGAGAATGGTACATTCTACGGTGTCTCGTGTTTCAAATCGGTACCACGAACGTTTGACCATCGATCGGAAAGAAAAAAGTGGCAAAAATAGATCTCCGCATAGTGCTAAGAATCTTCACGAGGAATCCCCACAGTTCAGTTCTAGATGTGGGGAAGAAACTGAATCTAACCAAAACTTTCGTGCAAGATGCGAAAAAACGTGAAGGACTGCACACGTCCAAAGTCCAAAAAGCGCCTAATCGCGATGAACGGCAGAATACGGAAGGTAAAACACGTGCACGGAAGCTCTAAACCCAGATGTTGACGAAACCACATTGCCTCGTTATGGATGATGAGACGTATGTAAAATCAGACTTCCCGCAGCTTCCGGTACTCCAATTTTTCGCTGCTCATCATAAATTAGATGTCCCTGAGGACGTGAGAAAGCAGAAGATGTCAAAGTTTGCCAAAAAAATCTTAAAGGAATGCCTCCAATAGCGTCTATTTCCTCTTCTGAGGTCACAAGATGGTCCTACGATTTTCTGGCCGGATTTAGCCTCGTGCCATTACTCGAAAAAGGTTTTGGAGTGGTACAAGTCTAAAGAGGTCAATTTCATGCCAAAGCATCTCAACCCCCCGAATGCACCGGAACTGCGGTCAATTGAAAAGTACTAGGCCATCATGAAGCAGGCACTTTGGAAGCAACCTTAGGAAGTGAAATCGGAGGAAGATATGAAGAAAAAATGGATTGCCACGCAATAAAAAGTTGGTTCAAAATTTGTACAGGACCTTATGAATAGTGTAAAGAAGAAGGTTCGTGCATTTGGATATGGAATTGAAATTGACTGAAACAAACATAACATGTTTTATTTTACTCCCTGAAATGTTGAAGATGATTGGTTGAACGCGAGAATTTTGCCGAATATGTGTCGCAATTTGATTCCGTACACCCTTTATCAATTTTCATTGAGTTTTAATGTTCCGTAAATCCCTACCATGATTATCATGCAACAGCTAGTCGCACTCCAGGTCACCTCCCTGACCTTGTTACGCCACCGAGGCCCGGCTTCAATTTATGTCAATGTTCATTGTTGTTATTAGCGAAGAAAATGAACTCACTGCCAATGCCATCCTTCCGCCAACGGTCCCCACGGAAATTTCCCATCAGAACAACCACCTCCTCTAACCACCCATTCATTGCACCGACCCTAACTCAACCTCCGATTAACCAACCCCGCAGAAAACAACAGAGCTCGGTCGGATTATAATTTACCATTTTAGCCGCCGCCTTGGAAGATGTGACGTTTAGATGCGAGTGGCGTGAAAGGCGTCGAATGAAAATCTTTATTCATAAGTTGGGTGGCTGATGAATCTGCTTGTCGTCATCGTTGTCGTCATTGTTCTTCTAGACACCCATCTATGGCACGAATCAGATTTGTTACCCATTATGTGTATGTGATGGTGTTGAATAGTTTTCTCCTTTTCCATCAGCAGCAGCAGCATCCGTCCGTCCAAGTTCGGGACAAAAACATGCCGGCTCTTGCCATCACAAAGAGCGCCACCAGACCGTATCTTTGCATTAGTGTTGCAATCGGCAAAAATTGAAGGCCGCGTGCCAACAGGCAGCAACAAAGCTGGCGACTGTACAAAATCACTTTCCAAAAACAAAAACAAAAAACCGAAATCAAGCATCCAGCTCGGGCAGACAGAGAGCGAATGAAACTACAAAATCTATTGAGAAAATTGGATTCTGTCACATGAACAGAATTGCTGCCATTTGCTGGCGTAAAAAGCGCGCGTAAAACTAGTGCCAACCTCCGAACTCGGCGGAGCAGCTGCTGTCGAGCGCCACGGAAAAGGGAATTAATTGGATAAGTTCGAAAGTTTTGGAGTCTGGATTCGGCTTACAAGTGGGTTATCGCCATGAAAATGTTCCACCCGGGGAAAGTTTTTGATTTAAACAATACAACAGCGAGTGCAATTGGTTTGTGGCAAATGCAGTAGTTTTTCTCGCTGATGTGCTCTTCGTGTAATGTTTATGGTCGAATAGCGAAAAGAAGTAATTTTGGATCCATGAACACAGCGTGCTGTCAATTGATTCGTTGTTTAGCATGTCTCTGTGGAGTTTGACTCCCAACTTCTGATTGCTGGAGGAACGACTCTTTTGGAAATGTTTGAAGTTAAGCCTTGGTGTAGATCTGTGCGCCGCCGCGCCACGCCACCGACGCCGACGATTTTATAGCACCGCCACTTTTTACGACCGGCGCCGCTTCAGTTTTTTGGCCGCGCCGCCGGGCAATTTGAGGCACGCCGATATAATTTTTTCACCGCATATGCATCCCTTCAGTTAAGTTTATTAGCCCTTCAGAAACCTGCCTCTATTACTGATGACAAATTATGACATCTCGATTTGAGCCATCCAGAGGGTGTCCGTGTGAAACAGTGATCAGCTTTGTCGTTTCGTTTCAAAAACTTCAGTGTACATTTTCGTGTTTCGACTTTTGGAAATTTCGCGAGTGATTTTGAATTTAAAAATAATGAAATTTTCGCCTTAAAACTCGAGAAAATGTCCATCACAAGTCTACATATTGATACCACAAATAATGGTAATTAAACCAGTGATGTTTGGAAAAAAAATGGTGCACTAAAACATGTTAAAAATGGATCTACACATCATCTACTTCCTGACAAAGTGTTTTGCAATGTATGTCTAATCGAAGCAAAACAAAAACTCAAAACTCCGATTGTCATAAAATTAAAAACGGTTGAGGTTGCCTACAGTGTTGGAAAAATCATTTTCAAAAAACGTTCACTCTTTATTCAGTGCAATTGAGTTATACACCAACCTAACTAGTGATCCTCAGAGTACAGAGATATGCGGAAGCGGCCATGTTGAGCCAATCGAGCAGCGAGAACTGTCAAAATCTGAGCCAAACGAGCATGTTTACTGTTTGCTGAAATATTTAGATTGCTAAGTATTGAAATGGAGTTAAAAGAAATGTTTTATATTTATTCGGCTTCAAAAATCAAAAATGAATCATTCAATTTCTGCTGAACTTGTGGTGTAATAATAACATAATATTTTATTATTATCTGTGTTCGATAATGTTGCTTGTGTTGCTGAAATGAAAATTTGTCGAAATTTGTACAGAAGGCCATTTTTTTCAATTCATTTCACTGGTGCCGTGTTGTCAGTATTTTGAAGAGAATTCTGCTCCAGTTTCTAATTCTGTCTGTTTATTTGGATCGCAGATTCCCTCATAGCCGTTCAATAATGAAATCGCCAAGTCTGAAGTCAATATTAGGAATCACCTTCATACTCATTCAAGTCTGCAATAGTAATCATCAGAGTTTTCGAAAAGTTACTAGTCGTCCATACGACAGTTTCCGGCCAAGCCGCTTCCAGTCTTGAATCGATTTTGTGTCATATACGGCGATACGTTGGTATACACCAACAATATTCAAGACGTAGCTTATGTTGACGCAATTCGATGATTTAACACCCCCGCGGTTTGTGCAAAACTTTGCAATACACTTCATATTTTTTTAAGATATATAATAATCAAATTACTTGTACGTTATAAATGTTTACAAAAAACGCTAACAACGACGAAGTCATGCACAAGGCTGTAACATTTTACTCTGCGGAAGTGTTAGCAGCTTTTGTAAACAAAACGAACACCGTTGCCAAACCGTCGGATTGAATTTCCGCATATCTCTGTACTCTGAGGATCACTAAACCTAACATAACCTCGCAAAATGAATCGGATGAATTTCTTTTGACAGGAGTCTGTGGTTTGTTTATTTCATCTGCTGTCAAAACTTAATTCCATTCATCAGGATGAACCACACGTTCACTAGTGACGTCATCTTGCAAAATTCAATGATATATCACCGAGGAACTTCGCACTCGAAGTTCGCGAACGAACTTCAATCTAAGGTTCATGAAAGCGCAGAGTGAGGAAACGTTTCAGTTCTCATCACGAAAGATCTTTTGTTCCTCCATCTCACAACGTTTCACTCGTAATCGAGATCCGATCCAACCAAATATCTCCCCGGCTTTGTTCTTTTTATCTAGCGAGTATGTGTAGGCAATGTTCACGTGAGTTGTAATGTTTGTTTTTTAAAGTATTGTGCCACCGCAAAAGTCGATTGGTAGCAAACTTCTGCTGGAATGGCGTGACGCATCGAGGACAAATTCAACCCAACCTCACCGGCCACACAGTCATCATGCGGGATGTCATTTAGAGAGATATCTTTCTGTCTAGCTTTCATTTCCGTGAAATTTGTAGTTTGCTTTTCAAGAACGAATGTGGTGTAAAGATATAGAGTAAAAAAAAGATCTGATTTTTTTCGTATCCTCGCGTCGGTGATTCGAGTAGAAAAAGTTAACGATGTTTCATTCTCTCATCCCAGAAAGTTCATTCAAGAAACATTGGCGTGTGAAACTAGCAACTGGAAGTTCGCAAGTGAAAAGGTAGGGCACGATGAACTGATATTTTTGTGAGAATTCCAACACTGGTTGCCTATCCCCTCGGGAATTTAGTCCAAGCATTTTGTTCTCATATAATTTCAAAGGGCTGAGATTGACGTAATTTTGACACAGTAAATCAAAAATCCAGCCACAGTTAAAATGCGCAGGGATTAAAATCCAGCAAAAACATATTCCAAGGTATGAGGCTACCAATAGTTGAGAAGTAAAATAAATATTGTAGTGAATAATGGCGAATAAAACGCAACTATCTATCTATACTTAGGTAATGTATTTAATATGTTTGGGCAAAGGTAACCTTCAAACTTTCATATTTTCTTCATATTGAACGGTAAATTTAATGAATGGTATTTCATAATATTATCAAAAATAAAAGAAAATGTAATGTGTCGTCCAGACTACAAGCTATATCACTTGATAGAGAGTAGCTTCATATCAATGTTCGTAGTTTTCACTGGAAATAATGCATCTGATGGCTCATATCAAGATTCGCTATATCAAGTGATATAGCTTGTAGTCTGAACGCTCGTAGTCTAAAACAAATAGAGTTTATTTCCACAACTTGATAGCATTTAGTTGGACGTGAGAAAGTTCAAAAACCGTCTTAAACGATCAGTGTAAATTAACAGTGATTGGACATAGGGAACGTCCATTAATTATGTCAGGCAAAAAATGTCTTTTTATAACTAACTTTTTTTTAAACCGATTGCACTCATATTTTGCTAGAAGATTAACACAATGTAAATAGAAGAATGTTGTGGCCGAGTTTCAAGATCTCTAATATTTAGGATTCTTAGATATTTAGATTATTTAGATTTTTTAATTTTAATATTTTTAAATTTGAGATTTATAGATTTTTAGATTTTCAGATTTCTGAATTTTTAGGTTATTTAGATTTTTAGATATTAAGATTTTTAGATTTTTAGATATTTAGATATTTAGATATATAGATTTTTAAATTTTTAGAACTTAGGATTTTTAAATATCCTGCATTTTTAGATTTGAATTGAATTTAAAAGATTTAGATTAATAGGTTTAAGGAATTGTGGATTTTTAGATTTTTGAATTTATAAATTTTTGATATTAAAAACTTAACTGTTAGCTCCAGGACAAAGAATCTGAGCCCTAGTGAGCCTTGCGGCACGTCCAGCCGGCCAGTTCAGCGCAAGGGTGTCCCACTTAGGGCCTGTGCTTTTTTGACAGGTCTACTTGGTTGGAATCTTCTTAGGATGAGCTTCATCTTAAGATTAATTTGTCGTTAAAAAAAACTACAAGGGAAAGCGCACTGGGTTGTACATAAAGGTGACGTAGGACTACGTAGCAATGTCTAATAAATGTTAAAATAGTTGTCTTATTCAATATTTCGTAAACATTTGTAAACATTTGTAAAATTTCTATTTGGTATTCAGGGCTTTCACTTCGGAATAATATAGAGACCGTTTACATTTCCGAGCTGTGCTTGAAATTGTACATAAGATTTAAGATTTTCGATGTAGGTACAACATATTTAAGAAAAATTCTTATCAATTGGTCTGACAAGAATTTTTTAGAAAAATTCCAATCAAACAAACTCTTTAGTTGAGAAAATCAAATTGGTCGTGCTAAAACTGATGGATTTTTAACAATTTATGTTTGATCGATCTTCTTAGGACCTTCAACTTTGGATTCACATCTTTATTAATATTGTGTGACAATGCATTATCCATATTCGCCCCAGTTGTTAGTAGATGAATGAAATCAACAATCTGCTAGTTACTGCTAGGTCATGCTTATGTTGCTAGTTAATGCATTTTCTACACAAATAAGCGATGATGATGGTGGATGACTTATACCGCTCATACCACTCAACCGCCTCACCGAATGATGGCTGCCAATTAGATCAAACGATTAAACACAAGCCTCTCGTAGTTGCGGCTGGCTACAAATTCACCGCTTGCTTGGTTAACTGATTGCCCATCATACGACAACATAAGCAACGTTTGCCTACACACTTAAAAATTATGAATTTTACACGAGACCTAATCCATGTTTGTAAATAGTCCGGGAACGTAAAGTCGGGGAATGTAATAGTCGGGGAACGTAAAGAAAGATTTCGTGTGAAATTATGTCTCCTGAAACTGAAACATACGCAATTCGACAAAAGATGTGTTCGGTTGAATTTATTTTCTCATCTCTTTCAACACATTCTTATGCGCTAAAGGACGCTTGCATGTGTCGGTCTCAGGTACAGAAATTTACACGAGATTTTGGTAGTGTGTATCCAAAAGCGATAGATGCATCGACTTCCCCCCCCCCAATGGTTGCTTGCCAGTGCCCTGTAGAGTTCCTGTCACTGTGCTGTTGCCAATTCAATAGTGGCTGATTGCCGCTCCGCACAGCTTCGTTACTGCAGAACGAATGATGAAATAACTAACTACTAAAATTGTTTTTATTTTTATTTTTCAAAAGTTTGCTGATGAACAACGCAACTTCCGGCAGGCATTTCGTACTATAAATTTCCCAGATTACGACTAGTCCGGAGCGAAAGATGAGCGGCTTTGACATCTTCTTGTCGCTCAGGGTCGTCGGCCGACCGGAGCCGGACTTTCTTTCGATGCTCTGATTGTTGTCTAATAGTGCCAAGACGTTGTAGATGCCGGAACGGGCGTATCCGGCGTCCACAAAGTGCCGCACGATGTCCGTTTTCGACGCGGCGGGGTGCTGTTCTATGAACGCGCACACTTCTGAACGGAGTTGCTTCACTGTTTTTGCTGTCACGGTTAGAGTTCCATTGATAGAGATATCAAATTTTGTCTGCTGACTCATGGGTTACTGTGATTGATGCTGCATGGGAAGTTTTTTAAGTGCGGTTTAAGGTAAACCCATGAAAAACCGGCAATTTGTGTCCATTTTTCAATGCAAACGTTACGACAAGCATTATGAATATTTCATACAATTTAAGAGACATTTGTTCTTTGTACAAGATCCAAGTTTAGGAAACGAGTGATAGCAAATTTACGAAAAAATATTTTCAGTGTATCCGTATTGCCCCATCAGAACCCCCCGGGACTGTCCTATGGTATTACTTTACGGATGAAATAATGGCTATGTAGCCCTTTGCTCTGAATCATTTAGCTCCTTCTACTTACCTGAGCCTTTAAGCTTCCAGCTACCTTGGTTGAGCCATTTTGCTCCCTCTTCATGAGCCATTCTGCTTTCACCCGCTACGCATAAGACTCGAGCAGTCCCCAACGTTGGATCTACTCTACATCGACGGAGAGTTTCCGGTCGTTGGAACATCTCCGGAAACCGAAAACCCACTCCACTTAGCCGCGTACTTTTTGGTTTTCCCACCACCTCCGCTTTTGTTTGGACGACATTACAGCTGTCTTGACCACTGTCCGAATGGCATCCACCGTAGGCCTCCTTTTCCAGAAATCAAATTGCATCTGCAATAAATGATCCTCTCGAGAAGTATCCCGAGCGTATCCAGCAGGCATATTGGGCTATATGATGCTGGACCCCGGAGGATTTTCTGGCTTCAGCAACAACACTAATTTCTGTATTGTCGACCTGTCCGGGAAATCGCCTTCTTCTAGACATTTCTGTAGCACATCCCTGAACATTTCCGGGAATACCTGAATCACCACATTTAGAGCCACGTTAGAGATTCCACCCGGACCGGGTGCTTTCTTCACCAGAAGCTCCTACTTTGAGACTTGCATGTCCTTTAAACATTTCTTCTCTCTTCTTCGCCGTACGGTGTCCATCTACTATAACCTTCACTTTTGCTGGACATAATTTGATCTTCACCCTGAAAATACGGTAGGCTTCGCCCCAGGAGTTAACATCAACGACTCGGTACAGCTTCTTGAAGCAGTTCATCTTGTCTTATCTCTCGTTTTAATTCGGTCCTTGCCGATCGGAACACTACCCTATGCACCTGTCTGTCTGCTGCGGTTTTAGCTCCTTGGACACGTCTTCTGGCTCTAAGATAACTTGCGCCAAGGATGCTGAGTTGCTCATTCCACCAGTAAGCTGGGCACCGCTTGTTCCTCGGCTCCAGTTTCCTCGGCATGGTTGTGTCGCATGCCCTTACTAACGTATTCGTCAACTCGTCCGCGATTCGGTTCGAGAGTTGTCGAACCGACGTGCTTCAACAAAGAGTTCCATGTCGAAGACTTTCGTCTTCACTTTCGCGCGCAGCTATTAGTCCTTCGTATTGCAACAGAATTTCACTGATCGATGCTATACCGGATCGCTAGATGGTCGCTATGGGTATACTTCTCACACACTCTCCAGTTCATATTTGTCATCAGCGATGGACTACAGAAGGTATCGCGGAAGACGGATTCACGACCGTCCTTGCGAAAAGTTCTGGTGTAACCTACGTTTGATAGTGTAACGTTCAGCTTTGCCAGAGCTTCTAGCAGGCTGCACCCTCTAGCATTGGTACATCTGCTGCCCCACTCCACAGCCCAAGTATTGAAGTCTCCTCCAATAACGACCGGTCTTCTTCCGATGAGCTTCTCGGTCAGTGCATCCAGCATCTGACGGAACTGATCCATTGTCCACCTTGGGGGTGCATAGTAGCTGCATACAAAGATCCCGTTGATTTTGACGTTTACGAACCCTTCGCATGAACTGGACACTACTTCCTGGATGTGGAATCTGCCCACAGCTTGTATCGCAGCCATCGCCGCTCTATTTGCTACCCAGCTTCCGTTATCGGGAGGAATACGATACTGTTCCGCAATGATTGCGACGTCACACTCTGTTTGTTGTTGTTGACTGCCCCAACAGTTCCTCTACTATGTCGCAATGATTGAGGTTTATTTGGGTTACCTCTATTAGATCTGACCTGCTGTCGGCTTTTGATATACAGGGCATATGTAGCCCTCCGTCATGTGATCGTTTCCATCCTCCTTTGTGCAAAGCATGCATCTCGGTTATATTGTGCGGTCTCTTCCATAATGACAGTTTTCCCCGCATTTCCTGTATTTATCAGCTCCTCGTCTGGTGGCCAAAACTTATGCACTTAAAGGATCTCTTCAATTCCTTTACAACTAGATAGATTGCTCTCAGTGACCACCCAACTTTTACCCGGCCCGACTTGTTGGCGGCAGCTGTAGACAGACGTATGACCACCGTTTGCGTGCAACCGTAAGTCTTCCTCAACCGGATTGTGATTGGTGCTATTCCAAGATCCAGTGTGCTATCAGCGCCCTCATCAGCTCGTCTTCTGGTGTGATCTCGTCTAGAGCCCTGAACTCGATCAACGTCTCCTGGAATAGAGATTACTACCGCATCCTTACCCAGAGAGTTTTTAATTAGCAACACTGCTCGATTGAGTTGTGCTACTGCTGCGTATCGGAGTGAACGTCTGGGTCAGGAACCTCTGGGACTTGCTATTGGTTTTACATGTGGTGGCCTCCAGATTCGGCAATAGTGACCCCTGTAGCTCTCCGTTTTGTTGTCAGTCTTGTTGCCATCATCGTAGTTTTTGTTTTGTTTATTGTTTCTTTTTTTTCTACTAAATTTTGTATAGTACTTGATCGTACTCGGGGAACCTTCCGGGCCACAATCTCCACACTTTACAGGTTGTCGCCGTTCAGGATCCCACGGTTATATTCCAAGCAGGGAGACCATGCAACGACAGCCACGGCATTCACGTGTATGTGTGTGTGTGTGTGTGTGTGTGTGTGTGTGTGTGTGTGTGTGTGTGTGTGTGTGTGGGTGTGTGTGTGTGGGTGTGTGTGTCAGAGTGTGGAGAGGGTCGACCTTTAAGAAAAGGCCACTAGAACCCAGTTCCTTGTTGCACTACCGGAAAACGGGACTGCCCTATGGTATTCCTTCGTGGAGGGTCTTGGCCATTTGGCTACAAAAGGGTCATTTAGCTCCTACTCCTTGCCACTGCCATTTCACTCCCACCTTACTTGGTTCAGCCATTCAGCTCCCATCCTCCAGGTTATCGAAATGAGTAGTCCTCAACGGCGGATCTACCCTTCTCCAACAGACGATTACCCGGCTGTGGATCCCGAAAGTAAACGAAGGTGAGCTATTTAGCTCCCACATACTGACGCAATCAACTAGAGTTCTCCCCGACTGCGAATCTACCATACTATGACGGAGAGATCCCCGACGTTGGAACATCACCGGAGAACGGCAGCCCGCTACTCCACTCAACCACTCGCTTCAGGATTCTCCCGCCATTTTGATTTGCGTAATGGCTCCGTGGTTCGCATTCCCAGCACTTTCGTTACGACACATTCTATAGACGACGTTAACTGAGTTGGTATCTGCCCGCTGATGGCAAGCATCTCGCTTCGCAATGGTTCGAATCGTGGGCAAACAAAGACCACGTGGTTCGGTGTCTCTTGGACGTCTGCGCACTCCGGACAAAAGAGTGACGCTGTGTTTCCGAATCGATGCAAGTATCGCCTGAAGCAACCATGGCCAAACAGAAACTGCGTAAGGTAGAAGTTTACCTTCCCGTGCTTCCTTTTCATCCAGATTGACAAATCCGGTATGAGCAAGTGCGTCCATCGACCGTTCACCCCCGTGTCCTATTCTCGTTGCTATTTAGTCATCGACTTCGCTCTCACCAGCTTTTGAACTCCTCTAATATTTCTCCGCTGATAACATTCACTGTCCTCCGCGAGAGTCTTACCAATCGGGATCATTCCAGCAATGACGTATACCGCCTCCGATGAAATAGTTCTGTACACACTCATGACTCACATGGCCATGAGCCTGAACGTACTGTTCAACTTCGCCCGGTTTCGCTTGGCTTCCAGCGCTGCGACTCAGGCTGGACATCCGTATCTCAGTATCCAACAGCCACTAGACGCCGCTTGCTACAGCTAGGTCCGTAGCTATTCGGCATTATTCTGGCAACCGCATAGATGGCCTTGGCTGTTGAAATTTAGCCGGTCGTCGATCATGACGATCATCTGCGATGCCGATTTCTGCTAGGCTGTACCGCTTTGCAATTGCCGATCATCAGTACCTCCATTTTGTGGTGGGCTATCTGTAGCTTCGACCCCTGCATTCAGTTTACAATTAAAGACTGTATTCGATGAAATTTGGACATACAAAATAGGTCACCAAAAATTTTCCTTGAGCCCGATTCTTTTCAAACTTTCTGGAAATAAAGTACTACTAAATGGTTAAGTTTTGACATCATTGGTTTATTGAACCTCTTCTCCCAACCCAAATGCCCGCACCTTTGCCTTGACCCCTTTCATCAAATTTTGGGCAATGATAGGACCGACTTGCTTACTTACTTTTAACCACACATTCTTTAGTTCAAGTTCATTTTCTATCAGTTTTGGAGTTTTAACGAGCTTTGCCTTAATGATTGCCCAAAATTTTTCAATTGGGCGAAGTTCCGGAGTGTTTGGAGGGTTGACGTCTTTTGGTACAAAAACTACATTATTATCTTTTTACCAGTCTAAGACGGGCCAGGTATAGTGGCAAGATGCCAAGTCCGGCCAAAACAGTGTCGGGCCATCGTGAGATCTTAAGAAGGGCAGAAGTCGTTTTTGGAGTCATTCGTCCTTGTAGATTTGTCCGTTGACGGTCCCAGAGGTGATGAAGGGCTGACTCATTTTGCCACAACTGCAGATCGCTTGCCAGACAAGGAATTTTTTGGCGAATTTCGACAGTTTCTTCTTCCGTACACTCTCCGGAACGGCCAACTTAGAGGTGGCGACGTAGTGTTCCTGTCCTGGCATTTGTTTGGTGTCGGCTTTAATGTAGGTCTCACCGTCCATCGCAAGGCAGAACGGTTTTGTGAGCCACTCCATGTACAGTTTTCTTGCACGAGTTTTGGCCACCGAGTTCTGTTTATCGCTCCGGTTCAGTGCCTTTTGGACCTTGTACACGTGTAATCCAGAACGTTTCATTGTTTTCTGCACAAAACAAACTGAAACTTTCGCCTTTTTCGCAACATCAATAAAAACCAATAATTTTTACCCACATGCTAAAAAGTTACGAAAAATTGCGTGTGTCCAAATTTCATCGAGTACAGTCTTTATGACGATTACTTCGATCGCCAACATTTCCACTTCTTCCAGTGTTTCGCCTTTCACCGATGATACGATGTCTTCCACAAAGCCAATGATCACTCCGTCTTTGGGCATCCTCAGCGTCAGCAGCCCGTTGTACATCCCGTTTCAAAGTGTTAGGCCAAGGATGGAACCTTGCGGAACTCCCACCGTAATATCCACCGATTTCCGTCCCACGGATGCGTTCGATAGTTTCGTAGTCTTAATGTTTTATAGTAAATACATATACTATAATACATCCAATGAAATGAAACGTTAGACTGGGCAAGAAGCAGAATGTAGAGAGTATACCATGTATTATGTACTTAATCTATCATACCGTAGCAAAGTCTACAAAGAAAAAGGCTACTCCACAGAAAATACTCTTAAATTTAAAGAAGCTAATATTTTCCTCACTTTGCATGAACACCCCTAGTGGATTAGATTTGAACGACCCTTCTAATGTCCTTTCCCCCTGCGTTGCGTGGAATCACGATGTTTGCGTTTCTAGGAGTATCATAAAGAGTAGGCATTGAACGTAAAAAAAATCAGTCTTGTGAATAGTTTACTGGTAAAAAGCGTAACAAAAATGAACTCCGGATATTGGATGGTTCCAATACTGATTCCGCTTGTGGCGATGATCGGCGGAATTGCGACACTAACATTAACCAAAAGTGTTGTGCAAAAGGTTTAATCGTAACGACCAGCAGAACGTTGCAGCAAAATCATGGACACGCAAGCTTTATACGCGAATGCTGACGAAAAAACCATGATGCGTAATGGAATATGAAACTAACATAAAGGTGAACTTTCAGCAGATTCCAGGTTACCAGTTCTGCACTGCAAGAGACCAGTTCTATGTTCAAGAGCAACAAATCTCGAATTTGGGCAAGAAAATCATGGTTTGTCAGGCGATTTGTACGTGCGGGATGCGAAGGACTCCGTTCGTGACAACTTCGACAATGGATGTCAAATGTACGTAAAGGAATATCTACAAAAACGTATCCTTCCTGTCCTGAGGTCACACAAAGGAACACCAGTTTGTTATGCCTTGAATCCTAGAGGGTTGTTATGCCTTGTTCAGACTACAGAGGCAAAACATGTTATAACGGTTGAGCGATTCCACGAACAAGTGGGAAATTTTTCCAGTTTTTTTTTTGTATTTTTTGATTTGCATGAAACCTTGCATACAAGTTTTTGGGGAAGTAAAACGCCGTTTTGCATACTTGGTTCGCCATTTTGAATCTAGCCTTACTTATGAGAAGGGCCTATGAAAAATGCACATGATATCTTCAAAAAATTGTATCTCGGAAACGGTTTGTCCGATTGGTTTGGTGTTTTCGGCGAAGTTTTAGACAATTGTTGATGCTATATGGAGAAAACATGCACGGTAAAAAAAAAGTTTGGTTTTTGTGTTTTGAACTAAAATATAGATTTTCCCTTAAAAGTGACCTGTCAATAATTTTTTAATTATTCTTATGTTATAGCTGATTTAAAATGCTATCTAATACATAGTGAGTTGTTCTGGAGAAAAATAGGTCACAATGAAAAAAAAAATTTAAAAAAATTACAATTTTCAAAAAAGCTATTAAGAAAAGTCAAAAAAGTTTGTCATTCTAATTTTATGAAAGTACATTAAATTTGCAAGCAAAAAGTACTTCGGTAACATTTTTCTAAGATGCACCGTTTAGAAGATATTACTGATTCAATATTGATTTTTTTGATAACTTAATAAGTTTTGGCCCTTTTCGGATGTACTCCGTGTTTTTTCAGTTTCAAAAGTATTTTTTTCGGAAAGATTGAAAAATTTTGAGTTAAAATGACGCTGCCAGCTTAAAGATTCGAGTGAAATTCTCTGCCTTAAAAGTATTTTGAAAAACAAGTTACAAAATCCCACTATCAGAAACAATGATTTCTTCAAGTGATTTTTGGTGCGTTGTGCTGAAAACGTGCTAACAAGTATTAGATACAGGTAATTAGATACCAGTTAGCTGTACTACGTACAGTTGGTGAATGTAAACATGGTCTTTGTTGGAACTAGTCCACCATGGCCACGCTGGCCATAACGAGGCTAGCTCCGTCGATGACCGTTTCTTAATAATAAACAAAAAGAACGCAGTCTTAGTCACCTTCCATCAAACTAGACGGCTGCCGACTGATACCTCAATCAACAACCGCCGCACTCTTTATTCATTCCAGGTATATACAATTGTAAAGGAAAGTGTAACACGTTTTGGTGCAAAGGTAAGTTTTAAATACACATTTTAATTATATGTTTTGTGATATTTTCGTACAAAACTAACAATTGGAAAATATTTTCTATGTTACAGATTACAAAATGAGTAAAATAAGATGTATTAGCCCATTCAAAGACATTCAGTGTTCGAAAGAGCTGCTATATCTCACGGATGGTATCATCCAAAAACTAAAATCAATTAGATTTTCCAAGGTATCCACACTGAACACCAAGGATTTTCGTATTTGTTCGTCTTGCCGTCTACATATTGATTCAAGAGCTCACCTCACCCAAAACGAAGAACAAAGCGTAGCCGGCGGCTCAAGGATGCCAACTGTTCAGACCATACCTGATGTACCTGATTCGCAAAGCTATGAAAGTTTGGTCACGATACCGTCACGATAGCGTCAACGCTAAGCACAATTCAATCAAATGAAGACTTCACGATGCCTGTAGACGTCGAAATATTCAACCGAGGACTAGCAGCTATTCGTGTTTCGCCTATAGATTTAGGTAAGGTTAAAAATGTTCACTATCCTGATAAAAAGTGCGCTGAAATCGTCGAAGGTGTACGAAGAAATCTTTTTAAATTAGACGCTAAAACAGAAAAAGCAAACGAGTTTGATGAAGTCATAGAAAATATGAAAATGAAATTTTTAAATTCAGCCACAAGTCAAGAAAAACTATCAATTTTATCATTGTTACCAAAATCATGGTCAGTACAAAAAATTGTAGACGAATTTAAAACCAGTAGAAATATGGCATCAGATGCAAGAAAGGAAAGAGATAACACCCGATAAAGACTGCAAGAGAGTTGTTTAATTGGGCAAACAAACGAAAAGAAGAAGAACTTACAAAGTTGTCATTTTGTTATTCTACTACAGACGAATACGAAAATATGTCTTTGCAGCTAAATAATCAATATAATAATGCAAAAACAATTCAAGGAACTCAAAAATTCCACTCATTTCTTCCTCTATCAGAAAATACAATAAAGGCAAAGCTTTATTCAAACTGTCCTGACAATGATGCCAAAATATTCGATATTGTTAAGAAAGTTGTGTAAACAATAATTTTATAAAAATACAGGAATAAAAATAAACTGATGATATCCAACATATAATGTTATTTTTTATTGCGCACAATCACCATCCCTGAAAAATAAGCTTAATTCGCTCTTTTGAATCTTGCTAATTGAGGAGCTTGCATTTGCAGTTCTCAAAAAGGTGTATCTCGAAATCGAGTTGTCTCATCGGTTTGATGTCTGGGGCAATGTTCGGCAATAGAGAGAAAATATGCACAGTATAAACACATCCAGTTTAAATGGATTAAACTGTTAGGCGATATGCAAGAGTTGAATGCACATTTTCAACACAATATACCAAAAATAACTGGCAGAAATCATTGTTCCTGATAGTGGGATTTTGTAACTTGTTTTTCAAAATACTTTTAAGGCAAAGAATTTCACTCAAATCTTTAAGCTGTTACTGTTATTTTAACTTAAAATTTTCAAATCTTTCCGAAAAAAATACTTTTAAACTGAAAAAATACGGAGCACATCCAAAAAGGGCCAAAACTATTAAGTTATCAAAAAAAATCAATATTAAATCAGTAATATCTTCTAAACGGTGCATCTTAGAAAAATGTTACCAAAGTACTTTTTGCTTGCAAATTTGATGTTCTTTCATAAAATTAGAGTGACAAACATTTTTGACTTTCTTTAATACCTTTTTTAAAAATTGTAATTTAAAAAAAAAAAAAATTTTTCATTGTAACCTATTTTTCTCTAGAACAACCTACTGTGCATTAGATAGCATTTTTATTCAGCTATAACTTAAAAATAATTTAAAAAATATTTACAGGTCACTTTTAAGGGAAATTCTATATTTTAGTTCAAAACACAAAAACCAAACTTTCTTTTTACCGTGCATATTTTTTTCCATATAGCATCAACAATTGTCTAAAACTTCGCGCAAGACACCAAACCAATTGGACAAACCGTTTCCGAGATACTATTGTTTGAAGATATCATGAGCATTTTTCATAGGCCCTTCTCATAAGTAAGGCTAGATTCAAAAAGGCGAACCAAGTATGCAAAACGGCGTTTTTCTTCCCCAAAAACTTGTATGCAAGGTTTCATGCAAATCAAAAAATATGAAAATTACTCGTTGCTGAAATGATATGGAACCGCTCGGTTGTCAAATAATTTAATCAAGAAATTCGTCATCAAGATAGGCTTATAACATGTAACATGTGGTCTGAACAAGGCATTAGCCTGAGTTGGCGTCATGCCACTACTCAAAACAGGAGCTGGAATGGTACATTGAAAATAAGCTAAACAATGTACCCAAGAACCTAAATCCTCAAAGCTCCCTAGAGTTGAGGCCAATCGAAAACTATTAGGCTATCATGAAGCATGAATTACGCCAACTTCTTAAAACATTCCAAACATATCAATAATCGAATACAGCATAGAGCAATGTACAAAACCTTGACGGTTCTAATGTAGTACAAAATACCATGGAAGGTTTTAAAAAAATAGTAAGGGTATTTAAATTTCGAGCGCCTTATTACGCATGTCACTCAAGTGAAAAAATATGAAAGTGTTAATCCGAGGTGACGATTCGAATGAATTCGATGTTATTATGGTTGCTACAACACCATCACGCCTCCGAAAAAAAAGTGACGCAAGCCGTGGATTTCTGTGAGGGCTACTACGATTTTTACTTCACTATCATTTTCACCTCACGGAGTTCGCTCTGATCACGGCGATACCAGTAATAGCATAAAAAAAAAGTACGGTAATGTGTAAGTGAAGTGAAAGTGGAGGTGACAACCGTAATAAACCTCTAATACTTCGAAAATTTCAAGACAATCGACTAAAATATGGATTCTTGGCAAATCGCTTTGTTTGTTGGACAAACTTTAATTCGATACGTTGAATAAAACCTTGAAGTACATTGAACCACTGTTGGCACTCCTTGACTGTGTAAACTTTTTGTTCATAATGCGACTTTTCAGACATAAATAATATTTTTTGATCTAGTTCCGCTCCAATTTTCATATTTTCCACTCACATGGTCAAACTTGGGTGGGCCATTTCCCACCCTGTATTAGCGATGGCAATCAAATCAAACTAAAACCAAATGCAACGGAACCATCAACAGAACCATCCACTTACCAGTTTTAACTCTCAGGCTATCCGGAATGGGAATTGCCAACGTCGCCGGATTGAACGGTATGTGGTGAAGTTGCTGATGCTGGGGAGGTGGCGGCGTCGTCGAGGCCGTATACGAATAGGCCTGCTGCTGTGTTTGCGTCTGTTGCACTGGATTCTGCGTCGGCGGCGGGGGCGGCGGTATCAGCATCGGTGGTGGAATATGTCCCAGATGCTGATGATACTGCTGGACCTCCGAAAGCAGATCGTCCTGTTGACCTGCGGCACTGATCATTCTGGTCAGTGTTCACTTCTTTGCACTTGTATATACAATTCTTCTTCTCACTATTCCCCTACCCAACTACGAGTTTAACTTGGCCAATAATTTCACGTTGGTAACGACCGTAAATCGATTGATAATAAACAATCCGAGCAAGCCAGCCAGCCAGCCAGCCAGCCAACGCCAGCGGGTGGTTGATCCGGATAAACAACAACGACCGCGACGACGAGCACTACCCGATCGCGATCCGGCCAATCGATGGACTGACTGACCGACTATTTCTGGACTGGACCACTCTCACACCACTACTGCTATTTCTCGATCGTTGTCCAGAGCCAGACTGCTCCCGGCCAAATGGTGCAAATATTTTGACAACTCCTCCAATCCCATCCACGGTATGGGTAAAGCGTGACGAAGCACGATCGTTCCGATCTAGGTTTGTTTATGGCGAATCCTGCGAGGGGATCGTGCGAAATTCAACTTTCAGCAGATGATCGTCATCGGCTTTGCGCGTAAATGACGAGGACTTTGGCAGTCGAGAACCGTTTTGAGCACGCGTCCGGTGGCAACTAAACGCGCCAGCAACCAAAGAGCCGTTGGATCTTCGCGTCCAGGGAGAACGAGAGCAGGGCAAGTAGTTTTTGGCCAGCTAGCGCAAATATAAACATCCGAGAAATGTGCGATTATGCCATGGTTGGTCGGTCGAAACGGAGTTTGAAATTCATATTCGAGAGCGAAGGGACAGTGCGGCGAGCATAACGCGGACGAGCTCATTCGTAAGCCGAATTTTGAGCCAACGCGAGGATCCGACTGTCAGACCGATTAATCCGATTTACCACCAGGTCGAACGGAAGCTGCACACTTTTCGCTCTTGGTTGGCTCTCCGCTCGCGCAACCTCGCTGCACCAAACACTCCGAAGCGTTCTCTTGCTGCCACGAATTCCAGTGGTTTTTCTGAATGAGTTAACCGCGAAACAGGCGGATTAATGTTAATCTAGTTCAAACAACACGCGGCTCGGAGATGTTTACGCGTTCTCGAAAATCTTCAATCAGAACGCATGTGGCAAATAGTCGTCCACCCACCGCCATTCCGCAGTCCGGCACGTCTGAGTAGTTCATTCCGAGCTCGTTAGGAAGATGGATGAAGCTGGCGAGCGGAGTGTGGGTCGGCCGCCGCCACCACCATCATCTCATTTCCATTAATTCTCTTGTTTTTCGATGTTTTCGAGGTTTCGACGAGGTGGATTAGCCACAGCTGTTTTGGCCCAACTTGAATAACTGCGGTGGCTGGCCGGTCACGTTCGATCAGGACGCCGGCTGCATGCGAGGGAGTCAGCTTTTTTGTTTGGACTCATCGATCGTTGTTGGGAGAAAATTGAGCTCGGATGTGGGATTTCGGATCGTGCCCCGCACTGTTGCTTACATTAGCGAGTAATTTCTACTAATCATGTGTTAATGTCGATTCATCCCGATGCTCAATGGCGACTGGAGTGAGTCAGGTTTTGGAGAGATACTTTCGGAGCTGGGTGGAAATTTATGATATTTACTTATGATTTGTATCAGAAGGGATGAGCCGTTACAGATTGTAATAGAAGTTAGGAGTTTCACGGGTTTAACTTACTCCAGAGAAGAAAAACTTCGAGGTGTTTATAGCTTTTCATGCTTAAAATGAAAATATTACTCAGTGATTTTTGAGAAATTTTCAAGCAATATTTATTTAGTTAAATCATTCGGTAATTATGGATGTTCATGCTTAGCCCGCAAACCTTTTGCACATGTTTAACCCTTATCCAACCGGGATGGACTTGAATTTTATTAAACAAATAATTGCATGGTTGTATCAGCAATGAAATTCTGATCAAGATGACTATTGCCTATAATGGTTACAATTCCCATGAAAATTGCCGAATTCACCACGTTCATGGCAGTCTTGATTATAGTTATGGCTACAGGGTGTATTCTGACTTTATAGTAAATGTTGAATCAACTATATTTAATGGTCATTTTGACCATGATCATAGTCGGTTCAAAATTCCTATACAATAAGCCCCACATGTAAACATTACCGATATCATTTGAATGAGGGCACTGCAACACACTTCCAGATTTGGAAATGTTCAATTTCCAAACCAGGCAAGTATTTGGTATGATTTAAAAATAAGGTTATTGTTATATAGTTATATAGTAGTCAGATACATCTCACCCATGGCCGCTTCCTTATTTACACTCGCTTGTTCATTCGTAAACATGAAATTTCTCGACGTTGATTCGTAATTAGCTTCATGCACTCGTGACAAAATAAGCGCAAAAATTGACGTTGCCAAACCGCTTGTTAGATATGCAACCTACACAACTACGTGGTGAACGCATCTGAAATTATGTGGCAGCCTTTCACGAACGCATGCGCATTGTCTTCGTTTGCTGCTTCTGAAAAGCAAATGGCCGTTTTCTACATGCACTGGTCTTTTTTTTCACTCTACACTGTCAATATCAAATCCCCGCTATGAGGCGACTCTATAACGAACTTCAAAACTGCAAATAATTATTATACCACCACTAATAAACTAAACTAAGCTGATGTAACTCTTCTTCCGGGTGTGGGGGCGAAGCACAAAAAACCACAAAATGTGGAAATACTACTGACACTCACACATATCGGGAGGGATTCGATTGTATTCACTACGTCTTTCCCAAAGCACGCCTATATTTAATGATTTCACTGTTAGTTAGAGTTAAATTACGAATTATTGTTTGAGTTTTGTTCGCGAAAACGACGCAGCAAAAAAAAACCCGTCAGTTTAAAAGCACGGCTTGCTGCGATTCTAGTCGGTTTAAAATCACTATACTACCAAAATTATTCTAACCCCTAATAACGGTGAAATTGACTCTCAAACTTTTCACTGGATATCTGAACTAATGGCTAGATTATTTAGAAATGGGGCGTGTATTTCTTAAACAAGTGTTCTAAACGAAAAACTTTCTAGGAATGAAACAAAGATAGTAGGTATTATTATTTCATTTCATAAAAACAATTGAAACAAACCATTGTTCTTTCGAAGAAATTTCCACATTTTTTTCAGTCATGGCAAAGTCATGGTTCTGCCTAGCGGATTCCACGAATTCTTCATCTGGCCAATGTCACTGTTGACTGCTCCCTTCATCTTCAGTTTCCGCATAATTATCGCCCATTACTTCTCTATTGGACAGAACTCAGGACAGTTTGGTGGATCCAGCGCTTTTGGAATAAACTGGACCCCATTATCGTTGTACCATTGCACAATGGTCCAGAATTTAGCTGAAAAATGCATTTTTAGCCTAAGTTTGAAGTTTTGAAGCAAAATTGTCTTCTATAAAGTTGTTAGAAAAAATTCTAACATCGAAGTTGCTTGAAATTATTTATTCTACAACTTTTTTGAATAAAGTGTGCCTTCAATTCTGCCAATAAAAAAAGATAGATTTTCGATTTATCTGAAAATAAGAATCACCATAGTTTTCATTCACACAACTTTGTCCAAGACAATTTTGCTCCAAAACATCAAATGTAGGCTGAAAATGCATCTTTCCAGCTAAATTCGCATTCTGGATCACTGTGCATTGTAGCACTTCCTTGTTGTCATGGCAGCTGGCTAGATCTGGCCAAAATGTTACTGAACCATCATGAGACTCAACGAAGGGTAAAATCCGATTGTTGAGTATCCGTCTAAAAACTCTAGTTTTGTTGCCACAGGAACTATTATGGGAACTTTTCCAAATCAAGATTTTTTCGCGATCTTATCCGCAAAATAAACTTCAATCTGCCAGGAACCTTGCCGTGAGTAGGAGCCTTGTAGAACTTGAGCCCGAGATTTATTTGAAATCTGCCTTAGCATATGTTTTATCGTCGATCAAGAGACATCCATTGAGTTTCGTCAGAACTTGGTCGTATAACTTACGGGCCCGAGTTCTGGCTTTTCTTGTTTGTACGTTGTCTAGATCGATGTTGAGAAACCATAGCACCGAGAACAGACATCCAGACTCGAACATAATTTTTCCAATTTTTACAGTTTACTAACCAACACCGATGGGGGGGTTTATTAATTATACAGGCAGCTGTGGGGTGGAAAATACTGGGTGTCTCCATAAGTGGACTGTATTTCAGATGGGTTTGGGTTTCTTTTCGTAGTTCCATTCAACCTTTTCTACACACCACATCACACATCCGCCCAGCTATCACACAGCACATAAATCATGTCCATTACACTCAACATTCTTATTCAATACACATTATTCGTCCGACGTACACCTTATTTATGTACAATATTTACAGAACGATACGACTATTACATCACACACAATTAACACAGAACTATTGTGTTTGTTCATAGTCTCTATTGTGGCTCTGCTCCCATCCATCCTTCTCGAGAGTCAGAGCCGACACGACTACTGCACAACAGATCATCGACCATCTAACGACCAAATGATTCCAAACTGTGACGTCACCTATAACGATCGCTGTCGCTATCGGTCGAAGTAGGAGAATACCGTCTCGATTTGGTGGCATGATCGAACCTCTCATTCGGCAGTGGCGTAAAAAGCAAAGCAAACCATTGGAAAATCAGCGCCGCCTAGTCTAGGTTTCACCAAACTAAAATTGACAGACAGTTAAATATCAAGGCGCGTAGGTGGCGCCATCAACATACGATTCACCAAAACTAACGGACACGAACAGTAAATTTAAAATACCAGTTACAGAAATTTACATACGGAAGGCACTTCAGCTTGGATGTCTGTTCTCTGTGACCATAGTTTCTTGAACGTTGAAGAATTTTTTCATCTCTTCTTGCAAGTAACTTACGTACCACGTATTTGCTTTCGTTTCAGCATTTTCTTTGCACTTTAGGATGGCGTCTTTAAACAGGATCCGATTATCCATTTCCTTCACCAAGATTCCGGTTTTTGCCTAATAGTCTGACATTTCAATTCCTTTAATTCCAACGTGACTTGGAATCCACTGGATTACTACCCGTTTTTTTACTACGCCAAAATGTGTTCAATCATCTCATCGCGATAGTGAGTAATTAATCCAATTTATAGTATTACACATGAAGACTTCGAGTCAGTGTATATAACCGCGTTACATAGTTCTGTCCATTCTATCACCTGTGTAGCTAGGTCAATTGCTTCAAATTCCGCAGTCAAGTTGACCATCTTATTCAGCCGCTGCCGCTGCGTCATTGCTCCGAAACCAGTGTATGCGACTTCCGACAAGCGCATTCAGCGATGTAGCCACTTTTCCCTCGGTCTTCCTCTTCAGCATCCTTTGGAGCTTGTTGTCGCTCAGGGTCGTCGGTCGTCAGGAACCGGGCTTTCTTTCGTTGCTCTGATTGTTGTCTAATAGTGCCAAGATGTTGTAGATGCCGAAACGTGCGTATCCGGCGTCCACAAAGTGCGGTACGATGTCCGTTTTCGACGCGGCGGGGTGCCGTTCTTTGAACGCGCACACTTATGAACACAATTGCTTCACTGTTTTTGCCACCACGGTTAGAGTTCGACTGATAGAGCTGTCAAATTTTGTCTGCTGACTCATGGGTAACTATGATTGATGCTGCATGAGTAGTTTTGTCAGTGCGGGGCAATTTGTGTCTAACACCCGTTCGCGCTACAATCTATATTACTTGATATTGAGTATCTTGATATCAAATGCCATGCACATTATTTCCAGTGAAAACTAGATGTATAGATGCTGGTATCAAGATAGTCTATATCACGTAATATAAGTTGTAGTGTGAACAGGGTGTAACACGTTCATGAGTGAGTATAGAGAAACGGTTATGTGTTTTTCAGGGAGCCGTGGAACGAGTCTAATTGAGAATCAATTGTGTAAAGCTTTTCCAAGTCTTGCAAACAAACAATCTTATTTTTGATGACTGCATTTTGCTTTTTTAGCATTTTTCTATTATTTTTATCAAATAAGGGAGTCCCACATGATGTAAACCTTCTATCCATCAACTGAGAAATAGGGATTTTCAATTGTCGCTCCCAATTCCTTAGCCATTTTCAAGTTCGTCGCAAATTGATCCATTGCCAACACCACTGGTTGTAGTCCAACTTTTCTAATAGTACGTATTGAATTCTCAATAATTTGCTTCTGCTCTTCGCTGCTTCGAGTGTTGAACGTCAAAAAATACCCCAATCCCTGTAAGCGGCTCCAAATGTGTGGCTATATCTAAAACATGGTTAATGCATGAATGACGTAACATTTGAGGGAGAACGAGGGTTTCTAAGTTGTTAATTACCATTTATTAGAATAGTGAAGTTTGATACGGCGGGGTCTCAAATTGATTGAAAATATGCCTCGTCATTTATGGATGATCCCTTACATGTTCGTACCTTTTTGAAGTTCCTGTTGACGCCTCAAATCATTACAATTATTGCTTCTGTAGATAACTTTCGGCGATTGTTCCTTTGAAACCTTTTGCCTGATCCAGAATCAGGAAAACCATAGAAGCGATCGTTTTTGGTGGTGTAGTTTAGGCTTGATTTTATTCGATTGCGAAGATACCTTTTTTTTTTTATTCGATTGCGAACTACCTGATCTGCATCGCTGAAATGTTTCGTCTTTTCTGTTACCCAATATGATTGATAGCAACATCTCTTCTCTTGCTTCTAGTTTCAGTTGCATGAAAAAGCTTCTAAAGATGTTTCACTTGGCTTCTCAGGTTTCGACATCTATCGTTCGTGGGACAAAGCTCAGCTTTATAGAGCACAGCAGGAGATTCGTCATAGTAGAAGCACAGTAGATTGAGCATGAAATCAGGTCCCGGTTGACTGGATAAGTCCAATAGTAACGTTATCGCTTAACGGTCGATATGCGAATTCTTCGTATTGCTTGATTTCCAAGGATTCTTCGAGGTGATCATTTTCACACATGGATGCCTCATCAAGAAATTCAATATCCATGTATTTGACTACAGTATTTTCTTCCGTTGGCTTTTCTTCATTCTTTACATAATTGTAGGAGTTGCTGTAGCTGTAATTCTCAACATTTTCTGGAAAAGTATTTTACTAATAATGTTCATCTTGGCCTTACCGGGTGTTCGGATAGGTGAAGGATCTTCCAGCAGCAGTTGATGTTTGCAGCTTAAAGCTAAAAAAGTTACTTTTATTAGATAACATTTCGAAAAAGTCATGTGACATCAAATACATTTAGTCTTGCCTATACACCGAGTGTATTCCTCTGTAAATACGATGCAATCGAAAGCGTTCGATACTACCGCCTATGAATAGCATTAATCAATTATAAACGCTCGTGAATTGAATATTTATCCATACCTGACAGCATTAAACTTAAACACGATGGTACTGTACACCTGATCGCAAAGCACCGGTAATTCGAGCCTGGATTTATAGAAATACTTGCATATTTAGTAACACATAACCTATAGGCAATAAAACCCTTAATTTTACCTGATTCCGAAAGAAGAAAGTTTAATCTTCTATATATCCGGTTTCCTACCGTGACAAACTACTAATCGGTACAAATCAACTCGCACTACACTAAAAATGTCGATAATTATCGAATAAATTAAAAGCACACCCTGGAGCAAACGTTTCTTTGTTATTCTTATGAAGAAGCCAAGTCATTGTCTCCATTGTGGTCATCCACACATCGAGTAGGATTCTGTACTCCTCGCTGACCATTCGTGACCGTGCTGCCAGAACACCGGGAACATTGATGGTAGGAATTTCACCTTTTCTGACCCTAAAAGAAGCATATTCATAAATTTCAATTGATCGATTATGTACTTAACTTAATCATACCCTCGGTCTGGTCTGTTTGGTTGCAGAAGTCTTTCTTCCGAAAAATGGTCAGAGCACATTTTCTTCTTCGATACTGCTTCTGGGCCAGACGTCTTGAACAAATTCCGCAGCTCCGTTGAAC